>APFE031577624.1:83720-97230 GCA_000404065.3 Pinus taeda
ATTTGGAATATGGTTGATCTCCAGCCCTAAGTTAGATACTCTAAAATCATGACTCACATTCTTTTTTTTCTTGTCATGCGTTTCATGGATAGCCTTGTCACCATAAGGAATTATTTCTTATAGCAACTTTGTCAAACCTTTCTTTAAACCTTCCATTTCTGCTTTTAAACCACCCTACGAACCTTTCATCTCTAATTTTAAAATGTCCATTCCCCCTTATAAACCATGCATGTCCCCATTTAATTCATCTATAGTTTCTCTTTGTGAAAGTGAGATTTGTTTCACTTGGTCCCGTAATTTTAATATATCAATTTGCATTTCTTCCTCTTCATGTGTCATAGTAGAGATTTCTAAGGGATTAATGGGTGTATATAATTTTTTTTTGTTTTGTAGGCATGTTAGAACCAATTAATGATATTTATGCTTCATTACTCCCTTTGAATCATGTTAAACACACACATGGCAGCAACAACATAGGAAAGATAAACAAGAGAGTGCATTTATTATTAACAAATGATATACATTTATAGTACATGGTGTGACTCTTGGTTTCATATTCCAAGGTCTCTTGGACTTCCTTAGTGTATTCGGCTTCCACACTATCCCATAGAGGATTAGGTGTCCAACATTCCCCCCTTAATCTGAAGGGTTATGTATGAGTCCAAGAAGAGAGTTGTAATACAAAATGTGCAAAAAATGCATGGCAGCACTAGGCTGAATGTGCTCTCTGAAATGTTGGTATAAAGGGTGGTGGTTTAAGGATGACCACCAATGCTAGAATGCTTAGTGCAATTCCTAGAACTCTTCCAAAAATGGCAAGAAGCTAAAGTCTTATGCTATAGGAAGTGCTCCTATTGTTTTGAAGATGGAAACCTTCAACCATGAAAGGGAGGTCACACCCCACATAAAAGGGAGAACTTCAACCTGAAAAAGGAGGTCTCAACCTGTGATGGTTTAAGGATGACCAACAACTCTGGAATGCTTAATGAAATTCCTGGAACTCTTTCGAAATTGGCAAGAATCTGAAGTCTTCTGCTAGAGGAAGTGTCCCCAATTCTTTGAAGAGGTATCACCAATTGAAGGCATGCTCAGGTGCATCTTTGTCTTTGGCTACAACTTTGAATCTGGTGTGGCAGGTTATGGCTAAGGCTCGCTTGATGTGGCTTTGAAGCTTGTAGATGTCCATCATTTCCCCCCTTGTCAGATACAAGGTGAGATGACGGAGAAAACTCAACTGCAAGATTGTTCAATACTTTCGAACAAGTTCAGACATATGACTGAAATATCTTCTTGGTTGTTGATGCCCATTGCCAAGAAGCGATCCATCCAAGATGAATCTTTGTTCTTGCAGTAGGGTTTTTTTTGAAGCATGTGTTTGAAGAATGACTGGTTTTATGACAGTGCTTACATGGATGAAGATCAACACAGTGATATTTCATATGGCCAACTCGGTCACAACGTTGGCATTTCACAATCTGTTGTTGTTGTTGTGGAAGAGGGGCAGAATCTGGAATAGCTAGAGGTGAACTGTCATGAGGAGCAGGTGAAGATGAACCATCCTAAGGAAATCTAGCAATTTGAAATTGGATTGGTTTGGAGTAGTCTGGAATATGAAAGGACATGTCCTTGTCATATCCAAGACCAGTTCTGTGCTTGTTGTAGACAAGTTGTTCCCAAGGTTTGATGATGGACTTGGGAAGTGCAAACTGAACTTCTGCATCTGCATGTAACCTTGCTGCTTTATTGGTCACTGGATCTGAATCAACTTGCTACTTATGGGAGTCGGTTTCAATGTTATGAATAGAAACATGTTTAGAATGATGACTCCTCTGTTTTAATTCTTCTTGCTATAGCTGAGATTCAAGCTCCAAAATTCTACCTTTTCTTGTGTATACTATAGATAGGTTTTAATATCACAGAGAGTGTTCTTGCTGATTTTCATTGTATCATGATCAGTAGAATGCATCAAAGTTTTCAAGAATTCTAATACTTTAGTAATTTGAGCCATATTCTCCATTGTCAAAATTACACCTTTTAAAAAAGAATCACAACTATGACCCACTGCGGAAAAGTAACACCCACTCACAGTACAAAGACACAGTAATATCCTCTATAAGTGTGCACCAATTGACCAGTGTGCAACCAGCAAGAACCAATTACTGTAATGCATTCACAATCCATTACATAAGAATAAGAGTTCACTCATGACCAGCATATAGAATGCAATATGTTCTGACAATACAAATGACTAAACTTTCCTCCACAAAAGACTGCTTTTAATTGCCAAACAATCATTGCCTTCATACAACCCACCAAACTCTTATGCAGTAGTAACAAGGAACCAATGCATATATATATGTAGATTGTGTTTGTATCCCTTCAACCTCCAAATCTACACATTTCTTGTATTTTGCATGATACACAAGCACCAGAAAATTATGTTAATTGAAAAATACTGCAATTATACAAACTTTAAGCCTTCTGCAATGACTGGAACAGGGATATAAAAGCTGGAAATGTATTGGTAATGTCACACTTGACTGTCAAGATTTGTGACTTCAATCTTTCATGCCCAGTCCAAGAGGTAACCAGCGATGTGAACATTAAAAGATGGTATTCAATATCTGTTATGACACCTACTTATCATCCTATAGAATTTATCATGTCACCTGGAAACTACGGCTCAACAATAGACATATGGGGAGCAGGCTACATTTTTTTTTTTTGGAAATTGTTGAAGTTGTCTTCTCCTGGAAAACTTCAAATAAAGCATATCTTCCATCAAAATCACACCATGGATAAATATCTTCAATCTCAGGAGAAATTACCTGATTCTGAATTGGAGTGACTTCAAACGATATGTGATATATTCAATATAATTGGAACACCATGTTGGAATGATATCGATACTTGTGTACCAAATCCAAAATGCCGCCACTACTTAAAGAACCTAACTGGAAAGGTGAAGTGGATTATGAGGCATTATACCTGCTCTCTCAAATGCTTCAGTTCAACCCTGAATGTCATTGCACTGCAGAGGAAGCTCCTTTACATCATTATGTAAATCCATTACCATTTTAAGCAGAGTATGGAAGTTGCACATCGTCTCAGACCGCAACCAACATGAAAATCTCCAAGGCATTCAAAGCTCAAAATCCAGTTGCAAGTTGAAGATCCTACCCAAATATTACATGCAGATGCAGTAGCAGAAAGGGGACTCATCAGTCTCGTCGTTTCACTGTTGATTTGAAATTTTCTGACTAACCATATGGCATGAATGTTTGATTGTGGAAGCCTTCGAAACATGCCCTGATTTCCAACCGTTCAACACCGGTGAAATCTTTGACATTTGATTGCGTTTATATTATAATTATAAGCTTTGAGTTTGTTGTACACCACTTGTTCTTTACTCTTCAATTCATTCCAAAACGCGACATTCCACGCTCACCACACTAGGGGACACCATACGAGAATGAATCAGAGCAAGACATATGCAATATATGTATCTGTTATGCAACCGTCATTATCAAGTAGGGGAGCCTGCAGTCTCAAAAATTTCTATAGGAGCGATGGTGGCCTTGTCTAGAAGAATGGAAATGGACCTTCGAAGGGAGTGCTTGGAACTATTCACATTGTTGATGGGTTCATTGTCGATTTAACAGATAAGGTCCACCAACTTCCTTGTTGCATCAGGTACAATGGCCAGTGTTGTGTTTCTGATTACTTCAAACTGGAATCATGACACCATCCCACGATATCGCCTACTAATCGTGTTCTCTTCATTCAAACAAACAATGTACGATACCTGTGCATGGAGACTATGCACAGGGTCATTCCAAACATTCAAATTTTGACCAGCGTGTAATGGGTGTTTGTGCAGTTAATGGCAGATGATGGTTCAAATCCTTAGATAATGCAGGTGAATATTTCCAGCAAAAAGTACACTGAGAAGAGGCAACATATTTTCGACAGACAGTAAATTAATGGAGCATTACAGACATTGGGTAGAAATGGGATGTAACACAAAGGCTGAGCGTTTTTGTATGCTGGTATGGAGCAATGACAAGAGCAGGTATCCAACAGCGACAGGAGTAGATATGTCAGACCAGTGGAAGTGTTACTGTTAGGTATGTCATAATTTTTCTATTTGGGGAATTGTGCACAAAGAATGCAAGTAAAATATGGTAGATAAAACATTCATGAAATGCAGAACTGACTTGCACAGAAAGGCCATAAAACAAGTGGCTCAAGTATGAGCAGGGCAAGATATTGCCCGCTCTGATACCATGTTAAACACACACATGGCAACAACAACATAGGAAAGATAAACAGGAGAGTGCATTTAGTATTAACAAATGATATACATTTATGGTACATGGTGTGACTCTTGGTTTCGCATTCCAAGGTCTCTTGGACTTCCTTAGTCTATTCAGATTCCACACTAACCCATAGAGGATTAGGTGTCCAATAGATCACTTCAAACTGATTTTTCAAACAAAAGTTATGCAAATTAAAAAAAAAACACACCTTTTAGAGCTCAATTTTGAACTTGTTGAAAAGTTTGAACTTGAAATTGTTTTATATCTGACATTTAATCACCCTATAGTCTGAAATTTCATTTTTTGGTAGCCCTTTGTGTTTTCTTTAAAACCCCACTAGTGAGATCGATATTGGATTCTTTAAGTTAAATTTATGCCAATTCTCCTACGATGTCCTAATTATGGATTGGTTCAGTATAGTGAAATTGTATGGGATGCCACATGTCACCATTTTAACCTTCGTCTCTAAAAATGATACACAAGAAAATAAAGTATGTGAAATTTTAGTCACTTTTTACGAAATCCAAATCCAAGGTATGAACCGAAAGTTATGACTCTTTTACTCGAAACACTTGTTTGAGACATAATTCTAGAGCATGATGAAACCCTAAATTCCTTGGACCATATATCCAACAATATAGTAAACCAAGTTTTGAAAATTTTACAAAAATTTTCATTAAGATCTCAGCACCATGTGGTCAAAATTTAAGTTTTTGAAGCCTTGTAGAAAAAAATTATAGAAAACATTCCAAGCTGAACTATTTAAAGAAGCGAAACCCTATGATCCAGAGCTCTGATATCAAATGTTAAGTAATCAAATCAAAAAACAGAAGAAAATATAGATAAACTACTTGAAATAAGACTATTCGAGGAGGCAACCTCCTTTTATATCACATAAATGAACAATTCTTGGATGATACAAATGAAAAGACCTCCTTGGTATATATAGGAGTCTAACAGGTCACAATATAATCAGGGCATACATAACAATAATAATGTAAGTGGGCTTCTACGAGGCATAAAAATAAAAATTATGGGGGATACACTAATATTATATGGACCTAACAAGTAGAGATGGGAACAAGAGAAAGGTTGAGAAGTCACTAGGTAAAAATGAATATACCCCCTAAAATTAATAACACTGGATAAGTGAAATATAACCAGAAACCAACAATCTTGATTCCTGAAATCAAAACTAGGAGCAAGAAATTTAGAATTGAAACATAATCCCAAATTCAAATGATTAAAATACAAAACCTAAAATTTCTAAGGCTACTTCGTATTATGTCGTAGGTGGTGTTTCACTTGTGGATGAGTTTCTAGTTGATTATCATTGTGATCCCTGCATGCATCAAAGCTTACGTGGGTTTGCAAACCTTGCCTTTTTGTTCAAGTTGTTGTCTACATTCCAAGAAAATTAATTGTGACAAATATTCCAGCAGCCTATTAATGGTGGAAGATCTTCATGCAACAAACACTAAGCAAGGTGTTTAAATCTACAACTATCCATCGTGTGTGATGATACTGAGGCCCTCCTCCATATATTTCCATAATTTCCTCTAATATTCCCTTGCAATATGAATCTTAGATAGATCGACCTTCACCTAAGGTATGCATGGTCAGATTCAAGTTCTATGCAATATCCCACTACCTAGTTTTTATAGGCCATTTTGTCACATCTTGTCAATAGGACTTCAAACAGGACCAATTCACATCCATCAACATATTTTCATCATCCCTACACAAAGCCCTAAGCATGACTCTATTGAATCCCTAATTTTCTACTCTTTACTACTAAGTTTCCAATATTGTAAGGCCCATTGCACCCTATCCCTTTAGGGACTAGTGTTGACTACTAAGTTGACCCGCTCTACACTTGTGTTGATCACCAGTAGGTTGCTCAGTCTTGGGGGTCTGTTGATTCTAGAAATTTGGGAAAAAATAAAAAGAATCTTGAAGCTTCCTCTTCTAGAAACTTCTTGAGGTTGTTTCAACAATTTACTGATCCAGGAGGATTGATCCAAGTGGATCTTCAGAAAAGTACCAGTGGCATGGTAAAAGGCTCAAAACTCAAAGTGGCATAATCTGGATAAACTTAGCATCGGATCAAAGTTCTCTTCATCCTAATTCCAACGGTGCCAACGGCACTCAAATCTGGGTCCAGATGAAGAAGTTAGAGAAAGTCAAAGTTCAAGTTTGACTTGTCCAAGTGGCAAGAGAAGATGATATGGCAAAAGTTCTAGCGAATGGGGAGGCGCCAAAGTGGCAGGCTGCCATTAGGTCTCGTATATCGCATATCAAGAAAAAAGGTCGTAGGTCAAGAATCGGGCCCAACAGTGCCGATTTGCAATTTGCGATATCACATATCGCAAATTGGGGGTGGATGAGTGTTGAAGAACCAACCCAAGCGCAAACAGATTGCGATGAGATTGCAATCGCAGAAATGAGAAGGTGTTTGCAATACGGTTCTAGATATGAGCACCAATTGTGATTTTTGATCGGGCATTGGACGCGATATTTCTATATGTTACATTGAATATTCCTGTCGGGTCTGCGATTACCACAGTGTATGGGTCAATGCGCCGATGGTTCAAAGCGTTGATTACGATGTGTGATGGGGACCACCGGATGCGATAGTTAAAAGTGTCGATAAACATGTCACCTAACCTCATGCACAATTAAATGGGTTTTTCTATGTTTGAACAAGATTTCACCATTATTATAAGGTTGTTTCCATATATCCTTCCAGCCCGATCCACCTGCCTAACTTGGTTATTATGTTAAAATTGGTTGGGTTTTGAGGGATGAAACCAGCTTACTTCATATATTATTATATATATATATATTATATATATATATTATATATATATAGATATATATATATATATATATATATAGCCTGATCCACCTGCATTACTTTGTTATTATGTTAAATGGTCGGGTTTGAGGGATGAAACCATGTTACTTACATATATATATATATATATATATATATATATATATATATTATTATATATGACTTTATTATATATATCTAGTGTACTTTTTATATCTGTGATATTATATAGACGATAGATATATATTTTTATATTATATATAAAATTGTTTTTGTGTCGAAAAAAGGCAGGAGGAGTCAGAAAAAATAGTTCATAAGCACACAAATGCAGCATACCCTAACCCTAATAGTATGATGGACGTCACCTTGAGCAGCAAGGAGGTTCTGAGAGGTTCCAGAAGACCTGATTATCCAAATTGGGAGTTTGGATAGGCATTTTCAACTGTTTTTTGCCAGGAAGTTCAGTGGTATTGTTTGCTTCTAAAGATGGGCTCTCCATTCTTTGCCCATATTTCAGCATGGAGGTGTAAGGGTTGTAATTTCTTATTGCTTGTACTTTTATCTCTTTTATGCCACTAATTGAATGAAGGCATCCACACTATTGAGGAGGGCCTAGAGACCTAGTCCAAATTGGACAAACTTTGTAATCAAATCATTGTGTCATGGTTTTTGTGTTCTTCTGATTATTTCCACATTGTTTACATGCTTTTAAGTTCCATGGTTAATTAACTTTGTTATATGTAATTATGATGCATCTGTAAGTAAAATATCTTGGATCAAGTTGTGTATTGTAGCAAGTCTTTATAGATGTGAATTGCATAAGTTTATGCTAACCCGGAACAAGTTGCGAAAAGGAGAAGGAATGCTTAATTCCTTTGATCCCGAAGTAGGATGTGCACAACGAAGATGAAACATGGACAATGAAGAAGCTGGTTAGGAAGAGGAACAAAATTTCTGAAAGGTATTCTACAATATGGCAAGAAAATTGGACAAGTTGTTTGCAGAGTATGAGAAGGCACTTGGGCATGAGAAGAAGGACACTAATGATCATGGATCGGAAAATCAGGAAGGTGGTGGAGAAGACCCTCTTCCCTCTCCTTCTTCCAGTGATAGTTCTCATCATTTTCAGCAAAATTCCAAGCATACCTCTAAGAAACCATTCTTCAAGTTAGACATGAAGTTTGACCTGTCTATGTACAATGGAGAGTGTAGTGCAGAAAAACTCAATACTTAGATTAGATAGATAGAGGTTTACTGTCGAATCCAGTAAATCAAAGAAGATGAGGGGAAATTCCAATTAGCATCTCTTCGGATGAACGAAAATGCTCTCGGTTGGTGGGATAGTAAGTTGTAGAAAGGCATCACAAATTCAGATAACCTTTTGTCCTCTTGGTCTATTTTTATTTCTACATTGAAATACCAATTATACCCTTTGGGTTGTAAGCAAAGGGAACTTATGGACTAGAAATATCTAAAGCAAGGTAAGGGCTATAAAGTGCAAAGCTTCACTGAAGAATTTCGGAAATTAGCACTGAATCTGGGCATCTCATTAGATGTGCCTGAGACTGTAACTAAGTATATAGGTGCCCTACATAGTTACATCAGACACTCATTATTATTGTTCGAGCCTACTACAATTGATGCGGCCAACATAATGGTTATTAATCTTGAAATCTAAGGCAAGAATGATTGAGATGATCAAGCCAAAAAGGCACCATTCAAAACTCAGCATGGAAAATTCCAGAAGAAAGGAAAAGGGAAGGATAAGAGGATTGTTGCAACCAAGAAAGGGGATGGAGCAACACCATCTTTCACTCATTGCAAGAAAGATGGCCATGATGAGTACCACTGCTGGAAGTTGCATCCAGAGTTTAGACCAAAGAGATTCGGTGGAAAGGGGAAGCAGAAGACAGGTGCAACAACGCAGGACCTTGGATCAGTTTCTAGCGATGAGACATTAACGACAGACGTGGGTGAAAGAGGTACTCTTTCTATTAATGATAGTTATGATTTGGTTGGAAGTACTAGTTATTTGAATGAGCCTGTATATAATGAGCAGAAGAGAATTGGGTTATTCCACATTAAAGTTGTCATAAAACATGAAAAAGTGGAAACTCTATTTGATTTAGGTTCCTAAGCAAACTTAATCTCAGAGTCCTTAGTGAGAAAGCAACCAAGCCTCATCTGAGTCCATACCCACTTGGTTGGGTAAGTGATAAAGCCCAATTGCAAACACCAAGCATTGTAGGTCCATATTTGTTATTGCCTCTAAATTAGTTGATGAGGTAGAGTTAGATGTAGTGCCTTTGTACATTTGTGGAATCATCTTGGGAAGCCTATATATATATATATAATAGAAAGGTCATTTTCTTTCGTCATGAAAACAAATACCACCTCACAAAGGATGGGGTAGAGTATATAGTCAGAGCTCATCATACAAAATTTAATGCTAGCCTTGTAAGTGGAGGAAAAAATAAATGTCTGGTTAATTCCAGCAAAGGGTGCATGCTCATGATAGTGAGAGTGAAAGAGGTCGAGATGGCTGATGCTTTTAAAGGCTGTCATCATGACATAAGAAATAATTATTTGAAATTGTTTTTGATTATGATGGATTGTTTCAGGAACCGAGAGGATTGTTCTCTAAACAAGAAATCCAACATGAGATCCATTTACAACAGAATGCTCCTTTACTAAATGTTGGCATGCGCAAGATGGCTTCTATCAAGATGGAGGAGATCAAGAAATAGGTGCAGGAACTGTTAAATCAGGGAGTCATCAAACAGAGTTCTTCTCCTTGTGGCTCACCGATCGTGTTGGTGCCCAAGAAAGATAGCACATGGAGAATGTGTGTAGATTACAGGGTGTTGAACGAGATCACAGTGAAGAATCGATACCCTCTCCCTCGCATTGATGAATTGTTAGATTAGTTGAAAAATTTTGTTTATTTTACAAAGCTAGATTTGCATGGTGGTTATCACCAGGTTAGAATTGCAAAGCAGGATGTTTGGAACACTGCGTTCAAGACCAAATAGGGGTTGTTCGAATGGATGGTGATGCCATTTAGACTGTGAAATGCTCTAGCCACGTTTATGAGGGTAATGAATTATTTATTTAGGCCTTTTCTTGATCATTTTGTTCTTGTATATCTGGAAGATATTCTTATGTACATTAGGACATGGGATGAACATGTGTGTCATATAAAGAAAGTGCTTGATGTTCTAAAAAGTTAAAAGTTGTGTTTGAAACTGTCAAAGTGTGAGTTTGGGCAGACTTCTTTGATTTATTTAGGCCGCATTGTTGGTAATGGAAAATTGAAGATAGATCCCTCTAAAGTGGAGGTGATTATGAATTGGCCTGAGCCCACGAATGTTACAGAGGTTTGAAGAATTTTGGGCTCGGTACAGTATTGGAGAAGGTTCATTGTGAACTTCTTTGTTATCGCAACCCCCTTGCATGCCTTGACTAGTGTGAAGGAGGCCTTTCAGTGGGGAAGAAAACAACAGAAACCCTTTGAAACACTGAAATAGAAGATAAACACATAACCAATGATAGCCTTACCATACCTTCAGCAGCCTTTTGAAATTGAAACAGATTCCAACAGATATGCCATGGGCATTGTATTGATGCAGCAAATAAATATTGTATGTTACCATTTAGGTACTTTCTCCCATGCTGTTGTGAATTATCTCACATATGACAGGGAGTTGTATGCCTTGGTCTAGAGCATAAATAAGTGGAAACATTATCTGATCAACAAGGAGACCATCATCCATACAGATCATCAGCCCTTGCAGTATCTTTAGTCATAGACCAAGCTTCAACAAGCCTGTCACTTCAGATGGATGGGATTCCTCCAACAGTTTCATTTGGTGATAAGACACAAGAAGGGCGCTAGCAACAAAGTAGCAGATATGTTTTCTCGCCCTCCTATTTTTGCATATGTATTTTTGCAAAAAAAATATTTATCATTAGAGAGTTATGTTGAACAATATGCTAATGATAGTGATTTTAAAGAAATCTATGAAAAACTGACTCATGGATCATAGGTGGACAATTATTACTTACAGGGAAATCTATTGTACCACCTTGCAAACTATGCATACCTAGTGATGAAAGGGTTCATGTAATCCGAGAGGCTCATACCTCTCAGGTGTCTGGTCATTTTGGAATTGAGAAAATTTTATGTCATTTGTAGAGGTTTTGTTTTGACCTTATATGAAAAACATTGTGACTCACTTTGTAAAGGGTTGTGTGTTGTGTTCTGTTTTAAAGCCCTCTAATAGAAAAATTGGTCTCTACACCACCCTCCCTATTCTGAGTCGACCATGGGAAAGTGTGTCCATGGACTTTGTAGAAGGTTTTCCTATGTCTAGGAAAGGTCACGACTATTTGTATGTCCTTGTGAATTGGTTTAGTAAAATGTGTATTTTAATGCTTTGTAAAAAGGAGGTCACTGCTGAGCAGACTGCTTTTCTTTTGTTTCAGCATGTTTGGGTCCATTTTGGGTTTCCCGCATCTGTTGTGTCAAATTGAAAAGATGGACACTAAGCTGAAAAGAAGTACGACATTTCATCCACAAACCGATGGACAGACAGAGGTTGTCAACTGCACCATGGTACACTTGTTGCAAGGCTATTGTGAGAAACATCCCAAGTTGTGGGATGAATAACTTCCTTATGTGTAGCATGCATACAATCAAGTATCACATTCATCTACATAGAGCTCACTTTTTGAGACATGTTTTGGCTAGCTACCTAGAGATCCCATGGACATGGTATTTGGGAAAGAGGAGGATAGCAATGGATGATACGATAGGGACAAAGCACGAAAGTTCATTCAGTGGATACAAGTGATTCATTAGGAAATGCAGGAGCAGTTGGAGAAGATTCAAGCTTGACATGATAAGCACCAATTTGACCATCAGTTTCAAGTTGGGGGCAAGGTATGACTCCATATTAGTAAGGATAGAATGAAGGGAGAAGGGAAGAAGTTGAGACCAATCCGATATGGTCCCTTCACCATATTGGAAAAGGTTGGAGACAATGATTTTCGTCTTGACTTGCCTGCTTATAAGAAGATGTACTCAGTGGTAAATGTAGAGAACTTGAAACTTTATGAAACTCCATTGATTATGAATATTGAGGAGGTTGCACAGATTCCTATAGAGAATGATTTTGCACTAGAGTTTCTAGATAAGTTTCTCGAAGAGATCATACTTGACTAGAAAACCAGAACTTCACGACAGGGATATATGGAGTATATTTGTGTTGGCTTTAAAGGATTGTATCGAAGCAAATCTCGATGGATGGAGAAGGAAAAATTCAGGGAGTGATTTCCTCACTTGCCAATTGACTGAAAATTATTTTGGTGGTCCAAAAGATCTTAGTGGGGAGGATTGATCCAGGAGGATCCGGGAGGATCTAGGAGGATTGATCTAGGTGGATCCCGGAGCATTGATCTAGGTGGATCTTCATAAAAGTACCAATGACATGTTAAAAGGCTCAAAACTCAAAGTGGAAGAATTTGGATAAACATAGCATAGGATTGAAGTTCTCGTCCTCCTAATTCTAACGGTGTGAACGACACTCAAATCCGAGTCAAGATGAAGAAGTTAGAGCAAGTCAAAGTTCAAGTTTGACTTGTCCAAGTAGCAGGAGAATATGACATGGAAAAAGTTCCAGCAAATAGGGAGGCGCCAAGTGGCAGGATGCCATTGGGTCCCGCATATCGCATATCAGGAAAAACAAAGGTCGCAAGTCAAGAATCAGCCCCCAGCAGTGCTGATTTGCGATTTACGATACCACATATTGAAAATCAATGGTAGACGAGTGTTGAAGAATCGGCCCTGATGCAAATGGATTGCGATGCGATCACAATCGCAGAAATGGGAAGCCATTTGTGATAAGGTTTCAGATGTGAGTGCCAATTGTGATTTGCAATTGGGTGTCGGACACGATATTTCTATATGTTACATCAAATATTCCCATTGCATCCTTGATTGCCACAATGTATGGTTCAATGCACCAATGGTTCAAAGCATTGATTATGATGTGCGATGGGGACCACCGGATGCAATATATTATATATTGTGTTCTATAAATTGGCGGGTCCGTGTATCACAGAAGAGCTTATTGTAATGGCTTTGGAATGTCCACCGATATTTAAAAGCATCAATAAACATGCCACCTAAACTCATGCACAGTTAAATGGGTTTTGCTATGTTTGAACAGGATTTCACCATTATTATAAGGTTGTTGCCATATATCCTTTCGGTCCGAGCCCGCCTGCCTAACTTGGTTATTATGTTAAAACTTCCTGGGCTTTGAGGGATGTTGCCATGCTTATATGTTTATCT
>APFE031577624.1:97250-168514 GCA_000404065.3 Pinus taeda
TGTTGTGTTGGAAAAGGTAGGAGGAGTTCACAGAATAGTTTCGAAGCACACGCATGCAGCAAACCCTGACCCTGGCAGTAGGCGGACCTCGCCTTGAGTAGCAAGGTCCGAGAGGTTGCAGAAGGCTCGATTATCCAAATTGGGAGTTTGGATAAGAGTTTTTACATTTTTTTTTGCTAGGAGTTTAGTGGTATTGTCTATTTATGAAGCTTGGCTCTCCATTCTCTGCCCATCTTTCAACTTGGAGGTATAAGCGTTGCAATTTCTTGTTGCTTGTATTTTGATCTCTTTTATGCCACTAATTGAATGAAGGCCTCCCCAATATTGAGCAGGGCCCAAAGCCGTAGTCCAAATTGGACAAACTCTGTAATCAAATTATTATGTCATGGTTTTTGTGTTCTTCTAATTATTTTCGCATTGTTTATGTTCTTTTAAGTTCCATGGTTAATTAACTATGTTATATGTAATTATGATGCATCTATAAGTAAAAGAGCTTGGATCATTTACCTTGGATAAGACCTTCGAATCCTACCCCATCCTACCTTGGAGATTTCAAATCTTATCCCTTGATCTCATCCTTCCATCTCAAGTGGATATCAAGCCCAGATTGGTAAATGGATAAGAATTCATGAACTACCTCCCTCATCTATATATTTATAACAATCCATGAGCAAGGAGTTGGCTTTTGGAGATTGATTCTACCCTCATGTTGTTTCTTTGAGATTCATTATTCCGTGCATTAGGGTGATATATCGGCATACTTTGTGGCAAGGAAAGGACAAGTCAACTTGGGGAGCTCTTCTACAAGATAACCTGCTATTTTTGGTTGTAAATATCTTCATTTCTATTCATATAAAGAATAGATTGTTTTCCTATATATGATGTTATGATTTCATGTATTTCAATACCATGTTGATCTATTTAATGAAGTGATTGGATTATGTTACATATATGTCGTAGATATTTGGCTTGTTTTGTTTGATTGTGCATGTTCTAATTATAGCAATCGAAGCTAAGATAGGAGCGTACAATTCGAGGAAGGATCAAAGCTTGCAACAGATTGCAAGTAGGCCATCCCATCATTCAATTAATTTAAGGAAGACATTGTTCCCTTTGCTTTATGTTGTTCTAGGTCAGTCCACCAAGCCTAGGGAAGGCACTTATGTCCACAGTCGTAGCTTCCCTATAACAAATTGGTGACTCCACTAGGGATCGATTCAATCCCTTGGTGTTTTTTTATTGCCCTTAGTGTTTATTTTTCCTCTTTTTTTTATCTTTATAGTTTCACTCAATCCTAATTAGACATAGGAAGACCTATCATTGAGATTCCATTGCATTTTTGTGGTGGAACTTGAGGTTCCTTGATCACCGGACCATCTAGTCTAGATACAGTGCATTGTAGTGCACCCTAGCCTTCCTTGTACCTAAGTTGTAGTGCACCCTAGCCCTCTCTGTGTCTATGTTACAGAGAACTAGTGCCCCTCAAGTACTTGTGTTGATCCCTATTTCATGCCAAAATTTGTCTTGTTTTGGTTTTCTCTCTGTCCAACCTTCTTCCATTTTCTCTTCCTTATGTCCCTCAGTGTCTTAGTGTCTCTCAGAAGCCTCCATATGGTTTTATTATGGTTTTTATTGCCTTTGATGAGAATTTATTGAGATTTTCCTTTTTTCTTGTCATTAGGTCATTAGCAAACTTATTTTTTAGTCATTGAGTACTTGAAAGAATTGGTGTTCCAGTCATCATTCTGAAAAGTTTGTTTTTATCAGTGATTAGACATACATCTTATTTTTCTCTCATTTTGAAAACTAAGAGGAAATTGAAAATAAAAATATCTTCGCATTTGCATCTAGGGTTTTGTGTGTGAAATTGGAATTCCCTAGTGTGAAATTGTGTGTTTTTGTGTATGAGTGTTAATCGCCTCTAAGTGTCATCGCCTTTTTTGGTAAGATTTGGTTTCATTATTTATTTCTTCTTTTCAATTTAGTTTTGTGTGCATAGATTTATTGTTGAATTTGAAAAGTAACTTTTACATTACAGTTAAAGTCTATGTGGTTTTTTGCCAATGATCAAGCTACATTCATATGTTTCTTTGCATTTGAAACATTAAGAGAAAAGAAAAGGAAAAAAATTATTTGCACTACATTTACGGCTTTGATTTTGATTGGAATAGTGAAGTTGAGGAGATCAATTGTTGCATCACTTGTTTGTTGCATTGTTGATTGATTTATTCTTCCCCTACTTAGTTAGGCCTTTCATTGTTAAAAGGAAAATGTG
Source organism: Pinus taeda (assembly GCA_000404065.3). Taxonomy (NCBI): domain Eukaryota; kingdom Viridiplantae; phylum Streptophyta; class Pinopsida; order Pinales; family Pinaceae; genus Pinus; species Pinus taeda. Next base: position 99,526 of record APFE031577624.1, read on the forward strand.
AGATTTTTTTATCATATTAGTTACATTATAGGTGTGTTCAGGTGAAATCGAGTTTAGAGCCTTGAAATCAAAACATAATTCAAGATCAACTCTAAAATTCATCTCAATTAACCTAAGGAGAATTTGAAACTTCATGACACATATAGAGGTCTAGCCTAGAGACGTGTTCCAGCGTCATTAAACATAGGAGTTGTCATTGTTTTCTACTGTTTTATCCTAGGGGTGATATCTCATTCCATGTATGTAAGTGTATAGGATCATTCTCTATGTACCATTTGGTATATTGGATGGCACTCCACGCGTGATAAGTATATGGGAATGCTCTCATTGAACAGTTACGTATTAGACAACACTACTACGGACTACACTTCCACATACCGTTGAGTATATTTTGGAATTCTAGCATAGGTCTCTATCCTCTCCATAGGTAACCGAGTCGGTTGGCTTGTATATCATGGTACACCGAACATAGCATTTAGGGATATTTCCTGCACGTATGTTAATTCCTTGGTTCGACAAGGTGTATATTGCAGTTCAATATTTCTTAGTAAACCCTTTTGCCTAGTTACCCCTTTGTTTTATTTTGTGTTGTTAATTTCTAAAATCAATTAATTAATTACAGAAAAACATCCCCCCCATGGAACAACTCCTTAGTGCATCTTAGGTTGAGACTAACAACAACATTTCCTAAGTCTATGAATCAAGGAAACCCTTCTAACAAGAATCCTAGTCCTTTTCCTTCTTTTGTAATTATTGGTGCTCCTTACATGGAAATGTTGTCCCTTCCCGGATTTACCATTAATTTTCCAATTTGGTTATTTTCACCCTCTTTGGTTCTAAATGTGCAAACTGATTCTCAACCAATTTATCCTCCACCTGAACAATATCAACCTCAAGATGATCCTAAAATTGACCCTTTTCCTTCTTTGGTCTTCTTCTGTTTCTTCCTCTTCGTCTGGTGAAAGCCTCAAATTTAGTAATCAAGTGGATAATAAGAAGAAGAAAAGGAAGATTAAAAAGAAGCAAAATAAGCAGGGCGGAAACCAAGCAACCATTGCTACAAATGAAACTAATGTGGAGAAACCTTCCAATCATCCCACAAATTTAAATTGCCTTGCATGTTGTGTAAGGTTTATCATGTTCTTAGATATTTTCCTTGTATTCCCTAGGCTCACATCAACTTTTTTCGCCAGCTTCTGGAGATCATGTTGGTGATAAACCATCACCTAGTGATAGCAAGGTTTGTGGGAAAAAGTTTAAATTCAAGTTAGCATGTAAGTTATGTGAAGGGAATCACCGTATTCACCTTTGGCCTTATATGGATGAAGCCTCAAAAGTGTTGGAAAACCTTATAGCTTCTCAAACCTCGTCTTCCAGCTCGTTATCGAAGGATTTCTCCCAATCCTCCACTAGTTGATGAAGTGATTGATCAGAATTTGTCTCCAAACAATCCCGCTCTCACTGAATGTGAATCCCATTAGTCCATTCCTAACCAACCATTGGTTGAGAAAATGGTTAACTCAATTCCAAATTCAGTTGAGCTTACCTTTCCCATAGGGAGTCAACTTCATACCGCTCAAGTTATTCTCATTTCTTCATATTCCAATGAACTAGGGGGGGAATCCTTCCATTCCAATGGAATAAGGGGGCAATCCTCCCATTCCAATGGAACAAGAGGGAAATACTTGCATTCCCACGATACAGGAGATAATTTCTCATGTTCCCATAGTCCAAGGGGGTAGCTATCCCATTCCCATGGCACACCCTTCATGTAGTATGGTCACTTCTTTTTATTGGAGTCAATAGGAAGGATATCATCTTCCTCCTTATGTGCCCTTCCATATCATAGTACAGGCTTATAATGTGCCCATATCTGGCATAATCATAGACGTTGGCACATATGTTAGTATTGTATCCTCAACTACTTGGAAATATTTATGTTCTCCACAACTTGTGGCAATTACCCAGAATTAGCTAGCTTTTAATAGAGGAACCAGTTAGTCATTAGGGATCCTTCCTCAGTTGCCTATTACTTTGGGAGGAAAGACTGTATATATCGATGTGATGATAGTCCAAGGCCCTTTGGATTTTAATTTACTCCTTTGGCATGACTATGTTTATGTCATGGGAGATCTTGTCTCTTCACTCTTTCGTGTGATTTGTTTCCCGCATGAAGGAAGAATCATGACTATTTACCAACTTTCATTCATTCGTCCTAATTTGACTACGAATCATCCTACTTCCCTAAGTGTTCCAAATGTGCAAGCGGTATCTTCCTCACCATATGTTAATTATGTGGCAACCTATGCCATTCAAATACCTATCGATGAAGATGAGACTTTCATTATCTGCTCAACTTCTTTCGACCTAGATCCAGTAGGCGATCTTGTGAATCATTTACTGGGGGCATTAGACTTTGATCTTTCCATTGGATCCTTTGATATGTGTCCCTTCCAAAGCATTGTTCTTCCATCTGATGAGAACCTCTGAGAATCCATGGTCTCTTGGAGGCCATGATCTGATCCTAGAGTAGATTTCCTTGTCTTGTGTCAACCTCATTAAAAAATGAAACAAGGTCCCAGAGCAGAGTTCTTTGTCTCGTGTCAAGCTTGTTAAAAAATGAGATAAGGTACAGAGAAGAGTTCTTTCTCTTGTGTCAATCTCGTTAAAAAATGAAACAAGGTTTCTTAGCAGAGTTCCTTTTCTTGTGTGAAGCTCATTAAAAAATGAAACAAGGTTTTGGAGCACAGTTCCTTTTCTTGTGTCAAGCTCATTAAAAAAAGAAACAATGTCAAGGGCACAGTTATTTTCCTATGTCAAGCTCATTAAAAAATGAAACAGATTCCCTTTTCAGTTTGATTCTTTGATTAGATCTCGTAAATTCCCAGTCAAGTCTTTCACGTAATCTTATAAATGAACCTTCATTCCATCCACCTGTTAGTACCAGTAGTCTACTTAGGTGAATGAAATGAGGCTTGGGGGCATGTACCTTGAATTGAGTCATTATGTTGGGGGCATCCAAACTAATTTCAAGCATAGTTTTTCTCTGTTTCAAGCTTGTGCAAAAATGAAACCATTCTCATCCTATCTCTTGTGATTTCCATTTTTATCAACCTGTTTTTTCCAGATGAGACTTGGTTTTCTCATTCCATTGTCACCATCTGCTTGGCCGATCATATGCTTTCACTTGGTTTTTACCCTTTCCTGGGAACCAATATGATGAGTAGTATTATTAGTTAGCCTCTTGACCTCTACATGTTTTGAGAAGTTCCATCATGACCGGAACCAGTTGCAATCCTTTTATACCTCTCATTCCTCCAGGTGGAGTTCTCTTTCAGCTCTTTTCAGACTCCCAAAATATGAAAAGATTATTAAGCACTTGTCTTTTCGAACTCGTTAAAGTAAATGAAAATTTGTTTACTTGGTATAAGTTTAACCCTTTTCCAAACTGAGATAGACTACTTATGAAAAGGGAATACCTTAGTCGAGCATGGCTAAGAGGTTCTCTTGAGTATCGTTTTTTGCTTTTTTAGACTCAAAAGACTATCTATGATAAGGAACCTTTACAATTTTATTTTTCCCTATTTTTAAAACTCTCTAAACATGAAAAAGATGTCGATTGTTCACCTTCGTTGCACTCGTAAAAACATCAAATAGCGATGGACTAGTAAAAATGTGAAATAGAAATGAACTCATCAATCATGATGGGACTGAACCACTCCTTCTTTGGGTTCATTAAAAATTCTCAAAGGGATTCATCCGAAGGATGAATTTATAGGTCAATCATATGTTATCCTCCTCAATATTGTCAAAAATTAAGAGGTACTGACCAATAATGGTTGGGGAAATTGGGAAAATGGGATACTCCATTTGTTAATGGCAGTGAGTCACTCTTAAACACGAAACTCTTCCATTTCATCTTTATGGTTGCTGGGTTGGGAAATATTCTTGTCTTTTGATCTAGCATACCTTTTTAAAGCCTCTACTTTGGTTTTGGGTCAATGTTGCCAACTTCATTTCAGTGTCTTCGTTGTGTTTAAGAGAAGTCATTTAGTTAATATATACTACAATACTCTTAAGCCTTCATTCCATGTCTACCTTTCCTGATCCAGTTCTGTATCATCATCATTCTAATCATTCTATCTGAAATCATCATACCCATTTCATGTTGTTGATGGGGGATACATCAAGGTCCTCCTTCGACAAGTTGCTTCCTATCGACATCAACTCATTATCCAGGAATTTGACTTAGAAAAACCCCTTTGGTGCCTTGGTGCTTGCATACACCAATCGCAAGTTTCCTAGTGCTTGGTGATAGGTTTACACCATTGGCCTTCGATCAAAATATTTTGTGTGGTGTTCGACATCAACTCATTCATTCACACCATACGGATTGTACTAGAGTACCTTGAGAGCCATTAACATCATCTGTGTTTTCTCTCACATCTGTTAACTGATTACATCATTGTCTGGTAATTAGATGGTGTATAACATGTTTGACTACAACTCATTAATTCACATGGTTAGACTCGTACATTGGTTGATCATGTGAACAATATAGAAGACCTTGAATCTAGTTTCATACATCCATACTTTGATTTCAGGATTAATACAAGATCATAATGTATGATGGATATGACCATACAGATAGTCATCCAGTCATGGGTCCACAATCAGTCATTTGTGGACATGTCTTTTGGTCATTTTACATGTAATGTTAACTTATGTGTTGAGTATGGGTATGTCTTCCTTAGAAAAATATATCATGATGTAAATGTATTGTAACATATGATGATCTCACCAGTTGTTCTTGGTCCTAACTTGTCACAAGGTAAATCACTTCATTCATCAGTTATCATTTCTAACTTTGCGCTTTAGGGGGTAATCTATTATAGGCCATTTTGTCGCATCTGGTAAATCGGACTTCAAATGGGACCAATTCACATCTTTCAACATAATGTCATCATCCATATAAAAAGAGCTAAGCATGACTCTACTGAATCCCTAACTTTTTTCTCTTGAATGATGAGTTTCGAAAATTTTATGGCCCAACACACCATGTCCCTTTAGAGACCAACATTGACTACAAGGTTGACCTTCTATGCACCTGCGTTGATCACCAATAGGTTTCTCAGTCTTGGGGATGCATAGATCCTAGAAATTTGGGAAAAATAGAAAGAATCATGAAGCTTCATCTTCCAGAAGCTTCCTGAGATTGTTTCAACCATTTACCTTGGATAAGGCCTTCAAATCATATCCCATCCTACCTTGGAGATTTCACCTCTTATCGCTTGAGCTCATCCTTCCATCTCAAGTGGACCTCAAGCCTATATTGGTAAATGGATAAGAATTCATGAACTACCTCCCTCATCTATATATTTACAGCCATCCATGGGAAAGGGATTGGCTTTTGGAGACTGATTCTATCCTCATGTTGTTGCTTTGATTCATTATTCCATGCATTAGGGTGACATAGAGGCATGCTTTTTCTCAAGGAAATGACAAGTCAAATTAGGGAGCTCTTCTACAAGATCAACTCCTATTTTTGGTTGTAACTCTCTCCATTTCTATTAATACAAAGAGTAGACTATTTTCCTATATATGATGTTATGATTTCATGTATTTCAATACCATGTTTATCTATTGAATGAAGTGATTGGATTATGCTACATAGATGTCATAGATATTTGGCTTATTTTGTTTGATTGTGCGGGTTCTAATTATAGAAATTGGAGCTAGGATTGGAGCATACAATTCAAGGAAGTGTTGAAGCCTCAAAAAATGTTGCTTCAACATAGGGGAAAACCACCCAGTCCAGACCTTGGTTGGCAGCTCCTTTTCCATTTAGAGTAGTGGCTCCGATTGGGGATAATGGGACCAGTTTCCCAATCTATTTAATGATTGTGCTAATTGAAAAATGTGCAACAAGAAATGCTAAATTTAGAAAGTGCTAAAAATAGATCTGCTAAAAATAACATGTCTAAAAATAGCAGTTTGGCTAATGAGCATTTTGGCCACCTTGGGTGAGAGGTGAAACTGCTAAAAATAACATCTTCTAAAAATAACATTTCTGGGTCCCTTCCTATTTATAGCAGTCCTGGTCTATCTATAGGAAGTAAATTCGAAATTTGGTCTTACAAGTAGTTTGGAATATTAATTAATTAATTCTCCATGAGTTAATTAGTTAAGGAAAAGCAAACTTGAAGTCTTTGTGAGAACATGCAATTGTTTTCTCCACTAATTGAGAATGTGTCCTTGATTTACTCCACTGATTGAGGAATTAAGGATGAGTTCCTATACTGAGAGGATCAGTTGAGTTAGTTTAAACTTAGTCCAAGTTTAGTTAGATTAATTTAACAAGTTGTTAAATTAATGAGATATAGTTTGTTGATGCTTGCATGCAGTGACAACTATTATTTTCAGATAACTGTGTATTCACTCATGGATAAACTGATGCATGTCAGTTCTGTCAGAGACCTGTTGAGATCAGAGAAGGGACAATGTACTTCAGTTGGATAAATATTTTTCTATAAAGGAAGCTCATCCATGATGAGGATTATCTCCTTCAGTTTTGTTGCAGTTATTTCAGAGGTCAGTGTTGTGTGTGAGGTGAGAATCACACAGGTTGCAGCTGGAGGACCCAGGAAAACTGTGCATAGAAATAGGAGGCTTGGAGGGCAGAGGAGAAGGTTTGTGAGAAGCCTTTGACTGTCTATGAGCAACAGAGGGGTTGTACTGAGAGTTGGATAGCCTCTGAGCTAAGGCTTTGTGTAATCCGGACATATTTCCACTTGTATGATAATACAGAGATGGGGTTTTAGGCAGGGGCTTTCCCCGGGTAAATTCTTCTGTGTTATGTGTGAGTTATCATACAGAGACGGGGTTTTAGGCAGGGGCTTTCCCCGGGTAAATTCTTCTATGTTATGTGTGAGTGATTCCTTCTTATCAGTTATATGTGTTCTTATTGATGTTGCTTATGGTTGATTAAGCTTCCGCTAAATTGTTTGTAGAAGTAGATCAAGTGTTTTTCTTTAGTACATTGCATTATCAGGTGATCTACAGGTGGGAAATTCTATATGGTATCAAAGCTAGCTAATTTGTAGAAAAATTCTACAAAATTCTACAATATGTGATGTTTTGGAGTAATATCTAAGATAGAAGTAATCTAATCTAAACTAATAATCACATGCATTTTATCCTAATTTAAACACTATCTAATTATAACTATACCCGGGAGTAAATTGATGTATGCAATCTACAATAATGTCTGAAAGAAATTGATAATAAATATCATTCAATTGTGATGAGAAATGAATTCATTTTAAAAATAATCGTTTCATATAAAAAATTAGCCGAAACGATTGTGAAACATATATCGCATAAGGAATTATTCATGTATTCATATATTCAGCATAAAATATAGATCATCGTCATACATAAGTGCAATAATGGCAATCAAGATTCATACTTTCATACATAAATAACTTGAAAAGAAATCATTGGTTGATACATCAATAAAAACAATTACGAGATAAAAGTACCATTTATAATACGTCCTACTGATGTGCTTCAGCAATATTGATCTACTTCCAGTCCATTCAACACCATCTAAGAGTACAAAGTGAAAATTTAGTAGAAGATGCTAAATCAGATAAAAATAAATCATGTTCCATTAATTTCACCAGAACTTCCTCAAAGGGACAGAACTGCATGTTTTGAATATTGTTTCCAATAAAATTTCTGGCCCCTCTCTAAATGCATGAGAAGGGTTTAAATACTTAAATTATAAAACTAAAAATAGATTATTACAAAAATAGTTGAGGAGATTTAAACGACCTGCCTCAAATTATGCAAAAATAAAATCAAAATAGAAATGAACATGATGACTAGCTATCATGCATTTGATCCTTTAGATCGCAAATGTCCATTATCTACTTCAACTATGTTGGTTGGCCGACTTCAGCTTTCAACTCTTCAGTGAATATGGCATTAGTCAGTGTTGGCGCCATTTTCTTCATAGAAGTGGTTAGGCATCGCAGGGTCATCCATTAGCTTTGAGGTTTTATCAAATGTCGCCAATATGATTCCCAATTTAACCTAGTCGTTTTCCTTATTACTTTTTATTTTTCTTCTGTTGCCTATTTCCATTGTAGTTCAAGTTGTTTCGCATTAGGAAGAAAACCTGGAATGGATTCTGCCACAAGGTTAGCGCTATGTAAATTTTCATTGACATTTTCTATGACACTGTTTGTTGTTGTTGTTGTGTATGTTGTTGCCTTTTCTACCTCTTTAAGCCGAGAATCCCAGTTCGCAAATACGATTTCTTTATGTGACTCTTCTAGTTTAGGCAAGTCGACTTTTCTCCCATCTTCTTTATTCTTCCAGGTGATGAAATCGGAGACCTTTTTAAATATTTCATCATATTCAAGTCTCATTTCCATGAATTGACTTTTCAATTTGTAGCTAGTTTCGCAATAAGAATTACATTGTGATATCTTCTCGCATAATAATTCTTTTTGGTTCATCAGCTGGGAGTTAAGACCAAGTGCTTTGTTATTAAACTGATCAATTTTTGGATCATCTTTGTGTAGATCAATTATTGCATGTATTTGTGCTTCGTATTCTACTAAGCTGGTTTGATGTTCTATTTGCATGTGCTCAAATTCTCGTTGTAGCTTAGCTAACTGTATCTCTTCCTACTGGTTAGATTGTTTTTGTTGTAGTTGTTGTTCAAGCGAAATATTTTATCTTCTTTTTCTTTAAGCAACATTTGCACCTCTGTTGCTTTGTCGATGGTCACTGTAGCGTAGGCACCTGCAAACTGTGAGAGTCTAGTAAAATTGGGAAGAAAGCTTCTAGGGTGGCAAGCCTTTGAACTATGATAATTGCGATTTCTAATTTGAGAGGCAATATCGCATTATTCCTTTTCACTTGTCTTCCTTCTGTTGTGTTTCTACAATATGCGAGATGCGAGCCGCTCATTTATAATTTCAAAACATAGCTACTTGCAGGTTTTTCTATGTAAAAGACCCTGTTTAATGAGTGGCAGGCCTAAAACATTTTCTTATGATACTTTTAAGGAGTGGATCCAAGTCTTGATCGTGTTTCGCAATATCGGCTGGTGGTAAGTTTGCGGTGTTCATTTGAATGCCCAAAATGCGATGCGATAAAGCATATAACGCCATCACAATTTTATGTCTCGAATGATTTGAGATAACCTTTTTAAGGCAGGTCCTTTATGAATGGCGACATGCGATGCGAGACTCAGCTTTTGAAGAAAAATATTAAGGACTTAGTTTATGTCAGAAATATGATAGTTTCAAGTGTAGAGTCCTCTTTCAATCATTTTTACTTCATTTGGAGGGTTAGAAAGGTCTTTTGATGATGCTTAATCATGATGTATGTGGGAAGGTAAGCATTTAGTAGTTCTCTGGAAAAAAGGGGGGCTTTGATTAATATCTTTCTTTATTCCAAAAATAAAAGAAATGCCTAAATGCTAGGTTTGATTTTTGGATGGACTTTTTAAAGGGTCCCCATTTATTAATGTAATATTAACTACTATTATTAGTAAATGGGGGTTGTTGAATAACACAACAATTGGCGATTGACTTGGAAGAACTAGTTATCTCTGAGAGTTTTTTGAAATTTCTAAAACTTCTAAAATAAAGATAGTTTTGAAAATAAAAAAGTTACATGGAATATAAGGTAAGTAATACTGCTCATTACCAATGAAACAACATCAACTTAACTATCATTCTTTTGATTATTCTTTTCTCATAAGAAAGTCACTTTGTCTACATCAGTCTTTACTTGGTTTTTTAAAGATAAAAGCAAGGAGTCTCTCCTCAGATCGGTTTTTGGTATACTCAGTTGTCATAGGTAGAGCCTCTGCTGCCAGTGGGCATTCATAGCCTCAACAGGGTTACCTTTTAGCCAGTAATGATTTAGTATCCCACTTAAATCAGAATTCAATCTTAAAGATAAGCTCGTAATTATACTTATTTCTTTCGTTATTTTCTAGAGTTATTCATTCTTCCTTCAACTCTTCATCTTTTATCTCTTTAAGGACAATGCCTTGGTATGGTGACCAACATTGACAATGCCATTCACTTTATTTGTAACTTAACTAAACAAGCTGGCTCTTGATGAGTGATTTGAAATGAGGGTTTAACAACTTATTATGCTTACAAGAACCTCCCACTCCAAATCTTAACAAATATATGATCTAGCTTATGTTGACAATTGTGGAATTAAGTACTTGAAACAGGTCTATGTCTTTGTTTGTTTTTAACATGTTTAAGTGCTTTAAGTCAATTTTTTTCTGCTGATATTAAACACACATAACAGCCATATAATGCAGCAAATAAACATCAACACATAACAACAAATTTAATCTAGGATTTCACCCGAATATCGTGGGCTACGTCTCCTTGAGCTTTTGTCATCTTGACTTGGCTGTTTGGGATTATGGAAAAGTTTCTTTTACAAGTTCCACACTTAACTCCAAAGGTTACTGAACTGAAATGATGGGCTTAGAAAACCATCTATATCCCTTTCATTGATGTCATCATTCTAAAAACATATCTAAGGTCCCTTAGACTCGATTCCTTCAATCGGTGCATTGAGATCACCTGAGCTTCTTGATGGCACTAACTCCTTTAGAATTCTTCAACTATCACTGAAACCCCTTCTACTATCTCCAGTACATATCAAACAACAAGAATAGACTAATCATTTGCTCAAAATGAGCACTGCATCCCCAAACTAGACCTTCCTCCACGGTTGGCACTGGGATGCCTCAACTTTCCTATAGCATCTCAGCCTTTATAAGTCTCCAAATGCTTCTAAAAACCCCTGCAATGGATTCAAAATGCTCATTACAGTCAGGAATGATTTTTGTTTCGCTGAGAATGAGTAGTCGTAGCTCATGCAACTACCTCCAACCCCTAAGCTCCAAAATCTCCCTGAATGAAAATCTCCTTGAAGATGGATTCTTCAACTTCTCTGGACTATTCCATTGGCTTGAGAAGGCTTCAATTAGCCTAGCTAGCCTCTTTTTTCACTCTCTTAGGTTGAAAACCACTCCTGGAGTGCCTTTAGGCAGTTTCCCCTAGGGATCCTCCTCCAAATCTGGAAGAACTCCAATTAGGGCCACTAAATTTGGAAGCAGGCCCAAAAATAGTGAAATCTGCCAAATTTACCACCAAATTCTAATCCTCTATTAATTAGTGATAAGATCTATTTAATTAGGCATAAACCACTTTAGCGCTAATCCTGTGATTAAACAAATTTGGGATTAATTAAGGCTAATACAAAATTAATTAACTGCTAAGCGCTCCCACTACCTGCAACATTTAACGTTATGTTTGTAGTGGTCACATGGCAACAAATTTAACCTTGGTGATTACATGAACTGGAGGTTAGCATTGGAAAACGACGGTTATATCTAGCATGTGAACAACTTTCGTGGACCGCTGGTGGTCCTAACCCCCGAACTATGACTAGTTACAAGTTAAATACAACATTTTTCATTGATATGTTAAGAAACACGGTAGTAGAGGTGGTAGCACACCGGTTTGTCTTGCTAGAGGTCACGGGTTCAATTCCATCGGACCCCAAACAAATTTTACCATACCATTCCAGGGCCACATGGGAGCCTCCAGGCTTGCCATGTGTTAGCACCTGATTGGTCAACCAAAAGGAATATTTTGGGGAATATTCCTTGGAATATTCTTTTTTTAATATTTCCCAAAAAACAATTTATTCTTGGACATTACAATTTACTAGACTTTTCAAATTGTGATAACTCCTTCATATGGTGTCGGTTTTTCGAACCATTTGCGGCACTGAATCAGGAAGATGAGATCTATCTGGTTGCTTAGGTTCGACACTCTTTCGAAAACTTTGAAATTTGAGCTATCATTAAGGTCATGGATCAATATTTGATCACTCCTCCCCATCGGAAATATTTTGGACCCCAAAAGACTGATATACTGATCTAAACAGTAGATGAGAGTACAACACCCTCTTCTTTCAGCCTCCATACACTTGCCTTTCATCGATAGTGCCTTTGAATCAAAACTCAAAGGTAGTCGACACTTTCGTTCCTGGATGTGCTTGTCCTCTTGTTAAGAATTGTCTTCCTTGAACTCATTCAGAATGTACAGAAGGTAGTTGAACATTGCTTCCAAGCCACTTCCATGGCAACCTTTGTTGCTTCAAATCTTCTTCTGACATCTTTTTAAAATACAAGAAAACAACTTGATGACATAAATTCTTGCTCCATCAAAAGAAACAGATTTCACATCATGTGAATCATCATCATGTCTTTACATTTGGTATATAATTGATTGACTAAATCACAATCGACAAAAACATGCCTTTTCAAATATTTGACCCTCCAAGTCAAGCATATACAAAGAAAACTTTAACGATTCTTTTTCAAAGATGAAACACTTCATCATTATCTCCCTTTTACAATCTTCGATACCAAATCAACTCTTCCATGTCGACATGGCATTGCATGCATGTTTAAATAAAAAAATATGATGGTCGATAGATTTCCATCAAGTCAATTACATACATGTTCAAATACAAGGAAAACATTAACATCCCTATGTTCATACATTCCATTCTTATGCATGTATTCGATTCTTCAACTTTCTCTTAAGCAAAATCATAAGTACAAGATCCTCAATCACATGCACATGTACTTTCAAAGCTGAAATGAATATAATTTTGCTGCAATAAAGTGAGTCTACATGCTCAAGTTTTCCATCATGCAACCTACATTCCATTAGCAAAGAAATGTGTCAAATCAAAAGACATATAACTTTAATTGGATAAGAATCTAGCCATATCTTACCAATCCACACCAAAGGTGCTTCTTTTAACTGCACATCGACATCAATATGTGGATCATCCTAAAACACATCAATTATGGAAACTTCCTTTCCATTCTTGCCTTACTCTTTTTCCACTTTCTTCAAATTCCTTGGAAGCATTGTTGGATTCAAAATCCAACACCATTCAACAATATGTCCTTGCTTATGGCAATAAGTACAACACATGTTCATCCTCTTTATAGCATAATTTTCCTTGTCGAATGGACCTTTTGCTTCTTGCCTTCTTTCCTTCAAAAGTTTCATGTATGTGTCCATTCTCTTCCAACATCTAGAAACATTTTGGTTAACCAAACCACAAAAGGAACATGCAATTCTTTTCCAATGCTTATGCGGAAATTTATCATGCCTAACATAATCAAAAGAAGTGTGATTGAAATAAAATTTATACCTTTCTCTTTTACATTTGTTACCTTCATGAGAATGAAGGAGTGGCTCCCTTTGGAACATCATCAATCTCTTCAATGCTTTTAGAGCTTTCACAACTCTCTGGTTCAAGTGCATGCTTATGAGCACCTTCCTCCTACAATGTATGTTTCAAACAATTGCATTCCCCAAGAATACAATCTTTACAAACTTGAGGTAGAGAACTTAAAATGAAACTCCTTCTAGGGACTATTTCAATTGCCTTCATGACTGCTTTGGAACTTTCTCCATAAGATTTTCCATAGCCAATACCCAAATACTTAGGCATTTCCTCAACCATTATTGGCTCAACAATGCCCTGTGCATGTTTGCCCAATCCTTTTCCTTCATAGCCCATTTTTGACATCAACTTGGACCCTATTCCCCTTGTATGTTTTTCAAAAGAACCAACATAAACATTCTTAGAGGAAATTGAAGACAAACTAGATTTGTTTACCTCTTCTCAAGTTGATACTTGACTAAGGCTTCTTTGGAAACAAGGAGTTGTGTCTCCAACTCATCCATCCTTTCCAGATCCATATTTTCAATATGAAGTCGACTCTCCATTTCTTGCAGTTTGTCAAAAAGCAACTGCTTCTCTTCCTTCATGGAATTCAACTGCTCTCAAATTCTGGTGCTCTTCCTTTCATCCTCATACATTTCTCTCACCATATCCATCATGATGAACAAGTCTCGCTTCATGTCTTCATAAAAGAATCTTGTGAAAGAGGAGGATTTGGAAAACTTTCTTGTATAAGTTATCATAATCAAAATGAACAAAAGAACTTCAACAAAATTCACAAAGATTTCAAAGAACTAATAACAAAGTTCTGAACTAAATGGCAGTAGAATCAAATTCTTATTCAAGAAGCCTTTTTCAAACAAACCCTCTTATGCTTCAAGGGTTGCCTTGAGGTCATTTGGGTAAGGAGAATGCCTTTAGCCCTTCTTCCTTCTTGTCCTCTCCTGGACTTAGCTTTTCAGTAGCTTTCCCTTCACCTTTGCAAACTCAAACAATAGTCAATTTACAAACAATCAAACAGTAGAATTTGACTATTTGAACACCTTTCAAATAAGAAATATTTTGCTTTGTCAATCAAGCATCCTAATATGATACCACCTGATCAGAAATGATGGTTTAACAACTTGTTATTCTTACAAGAACCTCCCACTCCAAAGCTTAACAAATATATGATTTAGCTTATGTTGACAATTGCGGAATTATGTACTTGAAACAGGTGTATGTCTTTGTTTGTTTTTAACTTGTTTAAGTGCTTTAATTTGATTTGTTTATGTTGATATTAAACAAACATAACATCCATATAATGCAGCAAATAAACATCAACACATAACAGGAAATTTAATCTAGGAGTTCACCCGAATATCGTGGGCTACGTCTCCTTGAGCTTTTGTCATCTTGACTTGGCTATTTGGGATTATGGAAAAATTTATTTTATAAGTTCCACACTTAACTCCAAAGGCTACTGAATTGAACCAATGGGCTTAGAAAACCATCTATATCCCTGTCATAGCTATCATCATTCTGCAAACAGATCTAAGTTCCCTTAGACTTGATTCCTTCAATCGATGCACTGAGCTTCCCTGAGCTTCTTGATGGCACTAACTCCTTTAGAATTCTTCAATTGTCACTAAAACCTCTTCTATTGTCTCCATCACATATCAGAAAACAACAATAGGCTGATCATTTTCTCAAAATGAGCATTGCATCCCCAAACTAGACCTTCCTCCATGGTGGCACTAGGTTGCCTCAACTTCCCTGTAGCATCTCTGTAAGAGACCTACCCTAAGGTTTGCTAGCAGATCTACTTTCTTCTTAAATTAAATGCGATCAGAGGTGATAAATTACATGTTTTTTAAACAAATACAATTCTATCATTTCATTCTAATCAGCATAATTTAAGGTGAATATTTCATTGTGATAAAATTTACAAGAGTAGTCTATGTGGGAATACCTGTACCGGTGGCTGATGGAGATATCTTTGTCCTGCTGCTCTTGCTAAACGCTCCTCTTGATGGACCCAACTAGATTTACCTCCTAGCCAACTAGGAAATACTCCCTAGCCCAATAAACCTCCATAGGTTCCCTAGCCCTCCAAGCCCAAGTCCAATCAGATGTAGTGTGTGTGTGTGTGTGTGTGTGTAGGATGAATGATCCAGACCAAGATAACAATACTTCCCACCTCTCAACAACCCAAGAAACCTCCACAGATTCCTAAGGTCTCCAAAACAGAACAAGTCCAAACAATCACAACCAACCCCACAATCATAAGCAAGACCCAACCTCCCCTTTTCTCCCTTCCCCCTTCCCTTTTTATACCCTCCTTCCCTTCTCCATCTCAACCACCTCTCATTAATGTCATTAATTCTCATCCATCCTTACAGTTGACTTCTCTTCTCCCAAGTAAATCTGAAAAGTACTATATATATATATATATATATATAAATGGAGAGGTCTATGTCTTCTCCCAAGTAAATGTAAGGGTACATTGGGGAATGTGAGATGTAATTTCATGGAGAGGACCATGTCTTCTCCTTAGTAAATGTGAGGGTACATTGGGGAATGTGAAATGAATATATATATATATATTGATAATGAGATGGAGAGGACTATGTCTTCTCCCAAGTAAATGTGAGGGTACATTGGGGAATGTGAGATGTAATTACATGGAGAGGACCATGTCTTCTCCTTAGTAAATTTGAGGATACATTGGGGAATGTGAGATGTAATTACATATTTTTTTTTTGAAATAATGGAAGGAGACCATATCCTACCTAATATTCAATTTGAGAAGGTAAGTGGGGAATTTGAATAATGGAAATCATGAATTTTATATTAGACCAATATTTCTCAATATTTTCAGATAATGTAAACATTAACAAAATTTGTAGGATACACCCCTCCTTCAGAAAACTTCGTCCCGAAGTTAGAATGAAAATATGCAAGGAGTTTGAAAGCATAGCAAACCAGAGATAATTATAGCAATAAAATTTGATAAGTCAGACAATGACATTACTTCCATCAAGAGTCTCCAACTGATCTATATCTTCCTATCCACCCTGGCCTACTTTCAGTCCCACCCTATCTGTCCTCTGCTGCTTTATTAATGGCAACGACCATACTAACCACTCATAAAACTGACATGGTGGAGGCGTCGAATACATCAACCTAACTTCCACAGTAGGCAACTGGCAATCATCATCACACATCTAGGGGAGCGTGTCCACCACTGCCCTCCCACGATTCCAGATTTTGGAGGATACACAATGGGAAATGCCTCCACCCCTCCTGTAGAACTAGGGTCAATACCCTAATACGAACCACACTACAGAGCTGGTTGGACTTGTCATCGAATAATCCAGTCAGGTTGTCTTGCCACTTGTCATTTGCATTTTACTTGTGCCATAAGAGTGCATATCAAGTAGATACCAAATGTAGTAAAATAATGTACATTATACCTTCCTCATGAGATGTCTCGTCCTTCCCTCTTGGCTATCATATAGTTCTTTTTCCCCTGCGGGATAGCTCTCATTCATGCATTTATATAACAACAAGACATATAATCATCACATTACTAAGTCTAGTATCCATGTGTCAACCTGGGAATTCTCACTAAGTCATTCATTTAAAGAAATCATATCCACTTGAGCCATATATGAACCAAAATAATTCTGATAAGTTATGCACTAGATAATCCATCACTGAGTGAGTCATACATGTAGTCCATATATCAACCATTTCTATCATCAATATCAAATTTATCAACTAAGTCATATGAGTAGTTTTATGTGTCAAACCAAATGCATCAATATTACATAATGTTCATAAATAAATAACATGGAAATGGAATCTTAACATAGGTAGCTATCTAATTCAAAATAGGCATCACAGATGCTCAAAAAGTGAGGGGTAGTCACGATGCATAGCCTCTGCATCCTCCCAGGTAGTAGGTCCTAGGCTATACTTGTCCCATTGGACCTTAACTTGGTCCACTGTGCGATGTTTGAACTTCTAAACCCTATGGTCCAATATGCGTAATGGTTCTACCATTACGGTTCCCATGTCCAAGACCTGCAAGTCCTGACAATCCAGTTTGTGAGATTCATTAGAAACATAATGTCGTAAAACAGATACATGAAAAACATCATGAGTTTTATGCAAATGGGCGGCAGTACAAGACAATAGGCAACTGGTCCAATATTCTCTTTGATCCTAAGAGCTCCTACGAATTGAGGTGACAATTTCGTCCCCTTCCCAAACTGGATGGTGCTTTTGTTGGGCCGAATATGAATAAAAACTTGGTCCCCTAATTCATAACTGCGATCAATACTATGTGAATCAGCGTAACTCTTCTATCTATCTTGAGCTTCCTTTAACCTTTACTAAACCTGCTTTACCTGTTCCTCCATTTCTTGAACTAATTCTAGGCAATTATCACTCGGTCCTCCAACTTTTCCCAACTCAATGGTGTCCTACAAGGCCTTCCATATAGAGATTGATAAGGAGGCATCCCGATCGAACTATGATAACTGTTATTATAGGAAAACTCTACCAATGGTAAGTACCTTTCCCACCGATTCTGATTATCCATGATGTACATCCTAAGCATGTCCTTTAGAACCTGATTTACTCTTTTAGTCTGCCCATCCATTTCTGGATGATATGCAGTGCTTAGGTTTAATTCAGTTCTTAGTGCTGACTGCAAACTTTTCCAAAACCTAGATGTAAATCGGGAGTCTCTATCAGAAATGATCTTTGTGGGAAATCCATGCAATCGGATAACTTCATTGACAAACACGCGCGCCACATCTGTAACATCGTATGTGTCCCTTATTGGGATGAAATGGACACTTTTGGTCAATTTATCAACTATAACCAATATAGCATTGTGCCTTTGGGAAGTGAGTGGCAAACCCACCACAAAATCCATGGAAATTACTTCCCATTTAGATGTATGGATGTCATGAGGTTGTAGGAGTCCTGCTGGATGACGATGATCAACCTTCACTTGCTGACATTCAAGACATTTGGTGACAAACTAGACTATGTCATGCTTCATGCCTACCCAAAAGAAGAGTTTCCTTGTGTCTACGTACATCTTCTTTACCCCAAGATGTGCACAATAGAGTGCTCTATGAGACTCTCCGAGGATGGTTTCTCTTATACCCCTTTCCTTAGGTATGTACATTCTCCCTTGGAAACTCAATAGCCCATCTAATTCAAGGACATATCCTTCAAACTTTGGTTCTATCTATTTCCCATTCTAGATAGCTCGATGAATTTTAGATACCAACTATCTTCAAAGAGTTTCTCCAATATCCGCTCCCTTAAATTTACCTTTAAGGCTACTAGGGAGAAGGTTCGTGGCCTCTTGCTTAGTGCATCCACCACTACATTCTCTTTTCCCTTGATGTATGAGATTTCAAAATCATACTCACTCATGAACTCACTCCATTGTCTTTGTTTGGCATTCAAATCCATTTGAGTGAAGAGATGCTTCAGGCTTTGATGATCTGTTCTTAACTCAAATCTTCTCCCAATGAGGTAGTGTCTCCATAGCTTCAAGGCTAACATTATTGCTGCCAATTCTAAGTTGTGGGTGGCATATAAATCTTCATGCTTCTTCAATTTTCTAGAAGCATGAGCTATTACCCCACCTTTTTGCATCAAAACTGCACCCAATCCTTGCGTCAAAGCATCGGTGTAAACAGTGAAGTATTTTCTCATGTCTGGTACTTGAAGGATCAGTGCATTAGTTAGTAACCTATTCAGCTCTGTGAATGCGATGTCACATTCATTTGTCCATGCATACCTAACCCCCTTTCGCTGTAATGTGGTGATGGGTTTTGCAATCTTTGAAAACCCTTCCACAAACCTGCGATAATACCTAGCTAGTCCCATAAAACTACGTACCTCATGGGAATTTTTTGGTACTGGCCAATCCATTATGGCCTTCACCTTTTCTGTGTCAACTGAAATCCCTTCTCCTAAAATGATGTGCCTAAGGTAATGGACTTTCTTCTGAAAGAAGGAACACTTTGATAATTTCCCACACAATTGATTTTCCTTTAAACAAGTCAATACTACCCTTAGGTGCTTTTCATGCTTCTTTGCATTCTTGGAATATATAGGAATGTCATCAAGGAAGACTTGCACGAATTGGTCCAAATACTTCTTGAACAAACCATTCATGAGGCTCATGAATACTGCTAGTGCATTGGTTAAACCGAACGGAACAACTACGAACTCATAGTGCCAAAATCGAGTTCGAAATGCAGTTTTTTAGAAGTCCTCCTCCTTTATCCTCAATTGGTGGTACCCAGATCATAGAACGATTTTTGAGAAGATCACTGCCCCCTTTATTTAATCAAATAAGTCATGTATTTGAGGTATTGGGTACCTATTCTTTATCGTGGCTCTGTTTAAGTCTCTATAATCTATGCATAGCCACAAGGAACCATCCTTCTTCTTGAAAAAAATTATTGGTGCACCCCAAAGGGAAATACTCGGTTTGATCAATCCCAAGTCTAAGAGCTCCTTTAACTACATTTGCAAGTCACAAATCTCTGGAGTTGTCATCCTATAGGGTGTCTTAGATATGGTTCTGCACCTGGTTTCAGATCAATGGTGAAATCAATCTCTCTTACAGGAGGTAATCCAGGCAATTCCTCTGGAAAAACATCCTTGAATTCATCGAAAATTGGATGTTGATCTAGGGAAGGTCCTTTCTGGTCACTTACAGTCTTGACCAAATATAGTTTGCAACCTTGTTTGAGACAACGTTTTGCCTTCATCATGGATATGAATCATAGGGACACTCCCCTCTTGATTCCAAAAATCTCAATTGGCCTACCTTCATCATCTAAACAGATCACCTTTTTTCTTGAAACAGTCTACCAAAGCTCGATGAGCTTCTAGCCAGTCCATTCCAATAATTACATCATACTTCTCCAATGCTGTGACGTATGCCTTCAACTTAGTCATACACACCTCGAGGTTTTCCTAACATTGGTCAACACTAGGCCCTACTGCTTGTTTATTCCAGAATCCATCTCAACTTGTTTAAAGTCATCGTGCTCATAGGCTGCCAACCCACATTTTTCTAATGCAACTGGTGAAATGAAACTATCTGTAGCACCAGAGTCAAACAAAATTTTAACTTTTACTTTGTTTATCATACCTGAGGTTTCTACCACGGCAGACTAGTGTTCAACTTGCTGATTGTCAACTACTGCATAGATTCGGTGGTGGCTAGTTGCTCTCCCCATTGGTTGTTTTCCCTCTCTTTTGTTGTAACCGGTTCAAAACTCAAGGCAGTCCCGCTGATAATGAGGTCCTTCGCATCCCCAACAAGTGATGTGTGGTGGACCTTGAACCAAATGTTGTGGAGTTATTTGGAAAGAGTTTCTTCCCTTAGAACCCCTGCCCCTACTTGTTCCTGCTCGCATATGACTTTGATTTGTACGTGCCCTTGAAGTTGTGGGTGAAGCTGCACTAGAAACCATTGAAATCCCTATTGTCGGTGTTCTAGGTATAACCCTGTTTCCTTATGGTGGTGGCCTCCGACTTCCTCCCCTTGGGAAGGTACGAGGGGCCTTCCCCATAAACCCTGTTTGACATGGAAAGAGGGCTCTACCTTCACCCTTTAAGTCTAGGTGTTCTTCGACATAACGAGCCTTTTCTACAGCTTCTACAACTGAGGATGGTTTCCACATCGCACCATTTCCCTAATCTTAGGTCTCAATCCATACATAAAACAATCCGCTTGGCGCTAGTCAGTATCCATGTAGGAGACATACTTGACTAATTCCATAAATCAAATTTCATATTCTTCTACAATACCACCTCCCTGTATTAGGGAATGGAAGGCTCCTACCTGCTATTCTTCATAATATGCTGGCAGGTACTTCTTCCTGAACCTTTCCTCAAATAATTCCCAAGTAACTGTGTTTGGAGTGAGGTGTATTTGACACTCCAAGTTACCCCACCAATTCATAGCACTATCTCTGAGTTGGAATATTGTTATTTCAGATTTGGAATTGGAATTGTAATCCCTTAGTGCAAAACACCTTCCCATCCCCTCTAACCAGGCTTCTGCATGCTCGTTGGCACGACCTCCTGCAAACTCTAGGAGCTTAATCTTCTGGAGCTCCCTAGTAATGTCCTTAACTGGAGGTCTTCTATCATAGTCTCTAGATCCCTCGAGGTTCCCTAACCCTGATGAAGGGTGTTCCCCTTCCATTTCATTTGTTTGGTGCCCTCTTAAGGTTTCATTAATTACTTCCAGGGAACACAAAATGAGAGTCAATTCTGGCGAAGGTAATGGGTTATTTGTAGGAGGTCCTTGTGATGACTCTCCTGGACCTTGATTTCTTCGCGTCCTTACCATTTTGGATTTTTCATATATTTTTATGATATGAGAGACTCATTAATCCATCCTAGGTCTTGTCCCTCTTAGCTGACTCACATACATGATAGTCATAAGTTTTTCTTTTACTATGCTTGTAAAAAGGCATTATTAGTACTGACAAGATTCCCAAGGATCTATTAAATGCTCTCATGTGTGATTTCTTATATAGCCTACATAGTTTTTATTTAATGAATTAGTTTAATATACTCAAATATTAGTTCGCTCTTAGTGGCCTTCAAAATACTCATATAAAATGAAATTTTGAACCATTCTTGTGTACTCACCAATAAACCATTAATCCTATTTTAAATAGTAGTTTACATATAAGGAAAGCTCTCAAACACATATTTCTTTCTTAGACATAGAAGTATCAAAACCATTCAAGGCATAATGAACACAATATTTACCTTTGAAACTAAGTTGGGAAACCAACTCCAATAGTTGTTAAGATTTTAATTGGACAATCCTTTGATTATAGTTCTTTGGCTCACTGAGCATACACTCCCCCCTTTTATCTATATATATATATATATATATATATATATATATATATATACCCTTTTAATTAAAATTTACTTAATATATAGTACATTTTTTTGTTTTTATAAATAGCTTACATTTTACATCAAACAATCAATACTATATAATTTGATGTTGTTTTGTTAACTTATTTTATTGTTATTATTATTATTATTATTATTATATTATTATTGAGCATTATGCTAATCTAAAAAATATTAAAATAAATATTACATATGCGAGTTAGTCCTTATTGAAGAAGTTAGAAAATATGTAATGTAAAATTATATTTAAAATCATTTTTTTTTTACATTTTCTTATTTTCAGTTCATAAATAAAAAAATATATATACAAATCAAAAAAAATTATATCATCAAGAAAATAAAGAAAACATATTTGTTTAACATGTTATTTAGATCTGGGGATGTTGGAGCATGAGGGATCATATACAATTCTAAAGCAGAAATATCAATTTATACAAAACTAATTTCAAATATTAGCACTCCATTTGTGTATTCCCATTAAGCAATTACAGGCAATCAACTCATCTACTCGAATTTGTAAGATTTCAACCGTGGAATTGTTTCATAATGCACATAAAAGCATCAGATACGGTAATTCAATGGTTTCCATTCCAGTTGACAGAAACCCAAGTGGAAACCATGGTTATGAGCAAGAAACAATAACCAATAATACATTGTGCCAAGGGAGGAGATTTGGAAAAGGCACTAAACGTCCTGCATTTTATGGATCATTTAGGTGTTCGTGCGGATTCAAGTATTTATGTGCATCTCCTGCAAGGTTGTGTGAAGATGAAGGCTCTTCTAGAGGGCAGGAGAGTCCATGATCACATGATAAAAACCAAATTCGAGCCTGATATATATCTAGAGAACATGATTGTCAATATGTATGCAAAATGTGTTGTTTTGGTTGATGCACGCAAATTGTTTGAAAAAAGTACTCAACGAGATATCGTCTCATGGAACGCCATAATTGCGGGATATTTTCAACATGGATATGGTAAGGAAGCTCTCCAACTTTTCTGAAAGATGCAAGAGGGAGACATTAAACCTAATTGTCTTACATTTATGGGTGTCCTTTTTGCATGCAACTATGTGGGCCTTGTGGAAGAAGCTCATTACTACATTGATTCCATGAGTGTTGATTATAATGTCATCCCCAGAATGGAACACTATGCCTACATGGTTGACCTCCTTGGCCGCACTGACCATCTTGATGAGGCAGAGTACTTTATCAATAAAATGTTCGCAAAGCCTGGAGCTTGGGTATGGCAAACACTTATGGGTGCCTGTAGAATTTATGGCAACATGGAGGTAGGGAGACGTGTGGCAGAATGTCTTCATGAGTTGGAGCCAAAAGACTCTGGAACATACATGATATTATCAAATATTTATGTTGCAACTAGAAGATGGGTTGATGTAGCAAAGGTGAGGAAATTGATGAAAGAGAGGAGAGTTGTTGAGACAACTCGTCTGTAGAAAGAATTATTGAAAGCTCACCCAGCTAAGTTTGTATTCCTAACAGAGTGTGTCAGATAAGTTTGTATTCATAACAAAGTGTTGAATATTAGTTCGTTGCCATGAAGATAAGAGAGGAGAGCTATTGGGGCATCCCATTATTGAAGAATTGTTGAAAGCTCATCTAACTAAGTTTGGATTTATAACAGAGGGTGCAGAGAAGTTCAGGTTTCAAGTGCTGGTGTCAGAGGTTACCCATAACCAAAATCCTCATTTTGTTCGCTATGGGTGCCGTCTCGATAAGGAATACTTCTACCCTGCCATGTTTACGGGTGCTGAAAGGAGGGGGTCTTAAAGCAGTAGAAAGGAACCGTGTGAGGAAGAAGTTGCTAGCTAGGGAGCGCATTGACCATGTATTGGATCTTGGATCCTCATTCCTTGAACTGTCTCAGCTTGCAAGACATGAGTTATATGAGGAGCCATTACCCTTTGGAGGGATTGTGACAGGAATAGGGCCCGTTAATAGAAAGTTGTGTTTGTTTGTAGCCAATGACCCTACTGTCAAGGTGGGACTTATTATCCTATCACCATTAAGAAGCATCTTCATGCACAAGAAATTGCTTCACAATGCAATCTACCTTGCATATATATTGTTGGTAGTGGTGGTGTTAATCTTCCAAGATAGGCAGATGTCTTTCCTGACAAAGAACATTTTGGAAGAATATTTCATAATCAGGCACAGATGTCATCTACAGGAATTCCACAGATTGCTTTGGTATTAGGTTCTTACACTACTAGAGGGGCTTATATTCCTGCAATGGCTAATGAAAATGTTCTTGCCAAAGGCAACGACACTATTTTTTTAGCTGGACCTCCTCTTGTCAAGGCTGCAACTGGAGAAGAAGTGTCGGCAGAGGATTTAGGAGGTGCTTCAGTGCATTGTAAAATCTCTAGAATTTCTGATTATTATGCTAATGATGAATTGCAGGCACTTGACATTAGAAGGAGAATAGTGAAAAACTTGCATATGGCTGGAAATGAGGAGAAAATCAAAGGTTGGACATGTCCTATTTCTGAAGATGAGGAACCTTTATATGATGCAAAGGAGCTTCGTGGCATTGTGCCTGCAGATCGTAAACAATCATTTGATGTTCGTTCTATAATTTCTCGCATAGTTGATGGAAGTGTATTTGATGAATTCAAGAAGCGATATGGCACAACTCTTGTTACAGGTTTTGCAAGAATCTATGGACAACCTGTAGGCATAATTTAAAAACAATGGCATTTTATTCACAGAATCTACTCTAAAGGGTGCTCACTTTATGCTTTCCTTGTGTTTGTTTTGTGCAAGAATTTTCCTCCCGTAGCTCATGATTTATAATTTCCAATGGCAGCGCAATCAAGTTGTGTGTCCCTGCTGCCATACCACACAAATTTCAAGCTCTACAACATTTTTTTGGAAAAAAACCGGGGCACGCTTATGTTTCAAGTCAACAATTGTTTGAATGAAATGGAAATCATAACTGAGTATCTTCCTAGAGTAATTCTAAGAGTTATTAAACTACAATGGATAGATGGAGTAGCATACATATTATTTGGAGAGGTTTGGATCAAGGATAATAGAGACATTTGGGTGAAACAAAGTTGTGTTTGGAATATGCCACAGTGGAGATGGCATAATAGCTTTTGCTTGAAAATAGATTGAGAAGGAAAAGATGCTTGCACCATCTTCAAAAGTTGCAAACTTTGAAATATGGTGAGGGTATACTTGCTTTCAAATCGGAAGTACTTGGAAGGGGAATTGGTGCATATTTTGGCAATAACAATGCTGGCTAGTGAAAGGATTTCAATGAAACTACTGTGCAAGTGCCCCTGAATAACATGATTAACATTTCTCCTTTAGAACAACGGTGGTGTGGGAGGAAAGAATAAAAAGGATCACTTGTAACTGAGATTTGATTAATATGGAATGCATACAGAGAAGATAAATTTGCTTTGAACATGGAAATGTGACGTCTCCAAAAACATGTGACCTATATGACTCTGCTTCTTTTATGGATTACAGTGGAAGAAGTAGGAGAAATTTTAAACTAGTTTCTGATCCTAGTAGTAGCTCTATAACAATTCTCAAAGTAAATGACTATGAATACACATTGACTAATCTTCTTTCATGGCTGAAAAGTGTCTTGGTATTGATGTTAAAATATGAAATTAAGTAAAATAAAAAAATTCAGCTTGGAAGGTTCGAGAATGGAGGCCATGCGAATGGGCTCCTCGAGAAAAATGTGAGCTCCCTACATTGTTGCTGCAATATGACTGAGCCTGAAACCTCTCGCAACGTAACCAAGAAAGGGCAGTTGAGGAAGTGTTAAAGAAACCTTTGTAGTTTATGGGTTTTATAGTAATTTTGGGGGAGCTTAGAAAATTCTATTGTAATTATTTCAAGTCTTGTTATCGAGTTAAAAAAAAAATCCTTACCAAATTAATATAAAATATTGTATTTATTTTATTCTAATGTGGTAAAGAAAACCAACAAAGATTAAACTTGTAGTTGAAGTGGAGTTGGTGGCATCTCAAATCATCTATCAAAATACAGTTCAACACGTTGGAAGTGAGGATCGCTAAGAAAAAAAAAAAACCAACAGACTCAATAATGTTTAATCGTGATAGTTGTGGTCATGATTATGACTATGTTTTTAGATCAAAATGTTCATATTCTGTGGGAGGAACCATCTAGATATGGGGAAACTCCTATGAGAAACTCAAGGGATTTTTTGGAGTATGGTTTCAATGCTAGTGCATCACAGTATGGTGAGCTCACTAGGCTTGGGAGAAGCTACCAAATAGGCTATAGTGTAGTGCTACAATATTCATATGGTGTATATGATGGAGACCAATCTAGTGTGGGTTTGAAGGTCCAGATTTTGAACTTGGCTCTGATACCATGTGTAAGAGACCTACCCTAGGGTCTACTAGCAGATCTACTTTCTTCTTAAATTAAATGCGATCAAAGGCGATAACTTACATGGTTTTTAAACAAATACAATTCTATCATTTCATTCTAATCAAAGTTGAGGTCAATATTTCATTCTGATAAAATTTATAAGAGTAGTCTATGGGGGAATACCTGTACCAGTGGATGATGGAGATACCTTTGTCATGTTGCTCCTTCTAAACGCTCCTCTTGACGGACCCAACTGGATTTACCTCCCAGCCAACTAGGAAATACTTCCTAGCCCACGAATCCTCTACAGGTTCCCTAGCCCTCCGAGCCCAAGTCCAACCAGATGTAGTGTGTGTGTGTGTGTCTAGGATGAATGATCCAGACCAAGATAACAATACTTCCCACCTCTCAACAACCCAAGAAACCTCCACAGGTTCCTAAGGTCTCCAAAACACAACAATTCCAAACAATCACAACCAACCCCACAATCATAAGCAAGACCCAACCTCCCCTTTTTTCCCTTCCCCTTCCCTTTATATACCCTCCTTCCCTTCTCCATCTCAACCACCTCTCATTAATGTCATTAACTTCTCATCCATCCTTTACAGTTGACTTCTCTTCTCCCACGTAAGCTAGGAGTACATTTGAAAATCTGACATGAATGTAAAATTGGGAATTTAATGGGAAAGGACCATGTCTTCTCCCAAGTAAATCTGAAAAGTACATTTGGGAATGTGTGGTGAATATATATATTGATAATTAAATGGAGAGGACTATGTCTTCTCCCAAGTAAATGTGAGGGTACGTTGGGGAATGTGAGATGTAATTTCATGGAGAGGACCATGTCTTCCCCTTAGTAAATGTGAGGGTACATTGGGGAATGTGAAATGAATATATATATTGATAATGAGATGGAGAGGACTATGTCTTCTCCCAAGTAAATGTGAGGGTACATTGGGGAATGTGAGATGTAATTACATGGAGAGGACCATGTCTTCTCCTCAGTAAATGTGAGGGTGCATTGGGGAATGTGAGATGTAATTACATGGAGAGGACCATGTCTTCTCCTTAGTAAATGTGAGGGTACATTGGGGAATGTGAGATGTAATTACATATACATTTTTTTTTAAATAATGGAAGGAGACCATATCCTACCTAATATTCAATTTGAGAAGGTAAGTGGGGAATTTGAATAATGGAAATCATGAATTTTATATTAGACCAATATTTCTCAATATTTTCAGATAATGTAAACATTAACAAAATTTGTAAGATAAGATTTAAGTGGGGCATTACAATCTCGGCCTTTATAAGTCTCCAAATGCTTCTGCAAACCCATACAATGGATTCATAAGGCTCATTATAGTTAGGAATGATTGTTGGTTCGCTGAGAATGAGTACTAGTAGCTCTTGTAACTACCTCCAACCCATGATGGCCCTGAGCTCCAAAATCTCCCTGGATGAAAATCTCATTGAAGATGGATTCTTCAGCTTCTATGGACTATTCCATTGGCTTTAGAAGGCTTCAATTAGCCTAGTTAGCCTCTTTTTCACTCTCTTAGGTCGAAAACTACTCCTGCAGTGCCTTTAGGCAGTTTCCCCTATAGATCCTCCTCCAAATCTAGAAGAACTCTAGTTAGGGCCACTAAATCTAGAAGCAGGCATGAAAGTAGCGGAATCCGCCAAATTTACCACCAACTACTAATCATGTTTAAGTAGTGATAAGAACTATTTAATTAGGCATAAACCACTTTAGCGCTAATCTTGTGATTAAACAAATTTGGGATTAATTAAGGCTAATTTGAAATTAATTAAGTGCTAAGCGCTCCCACTACCCACAACATTTAACGTTATGTTTGCAATGGTCACATGGAAACAAAGTTAACCTTGGCAGTTACATGAATTGGAGGTTAGCATTGGCAAATGATAGTTATATTGCGGCATGTGAACAACTTTCGAGGACCACTAGCAGTCCTACCCCCTGAACTGCGACTAGTTACAAGTTAAATATAACATTTTCCATTGATATTTTAAGAAACACGGTAGTAGAGGCAGTAGCACATTGGTTCATCTTGCTGAAGGTCACGGGTTCGATTCCGTTGGACCCCCAACAAATTTTACCATACCATTCCAGGGCCCCGTGGCAGCCTCCAGGCTTGCCACGTGTCAGCACCTGATTGGTCAGCCAAAAGTAATATTCCTTGGAATATTCTTTTTTTAGATATTTCCCAAAAATCAATTTATACTTGGGAATTGTTGTTTACTGGACTTTTCAAATTGCGATAACTCCTTCAAACGGTGTCAATTTTTTTTTAACCATTCATAGTGTCAGAATCAAGAAGACGAGATCTATCCGGTTGCTCAAGTTCGACACTCGTTCGAACACTTTGAAATTTGAGCTATCATTAAAGTCCTAGATCAATATCTGATCATTATACTGCTCATTATCAATGAAACAACATTTACTTAACTATCATTCTTTTGATTATTCTTTTCTCATAAGAAAGTCACTTTGTCTACATCAATCTTTACTTGGTTTTTTAAAGATAAAAGCAAGGAGTCTCTCCTTAGATTAGTTTTTGGTATACTCAATTGTCATAGGTAGAGCCTCTGCTGCCACCAGGCATTCATAGCCTTGACAGGATTACTTTTTAACTAGCAATGATTCAGTATCCCACTTAAATCATAATGCAATCCTAAAGATAAGCTCATAATTATACTTATTGATTTCTTTATTTTATGGAGTAATTTATTCTTCCTTCAACTCTTAATATTTCATCTCTTAAAGGTAAATGCCTTGGTATGGTGACCAACATTGACAATGTCATTCACTTGATTTGTAACTTAATTGAACAAGTTAGTTGTTGATGAGACCCATTGTCTTTTGATTAATATAATCTTAAGCAATTACGTTGTTTTGATATGCAGTATTGGTAATGTCAGTTAGTTATAATCTTATGATCATGGTAAGCCGGATCTTGATGAGACCTCTTATCCTTTAAGTTTAAGTATTTTTTAGAATTACACTCTAAAAATGAAAGTTGTTTAAGTGGGGAGAATCATTGGCTCCTTAAGAGCTTCTGGACGAAAATTGTAGAGTTTTAAAGATGTTTTTCTACAGAGGGACTTTGCTTTGTTATTGATACTTTTCTTGACTGATGTAAAGGAAAACTTTCTTTCTTAAAGCTAAGTTTCATAAAAAATCAGATAATTTAGGTAGAAAACATGCAGTTTAAGAGCGGTAGAACTCAACTATATTTTTCATATGTGAATATTACTTCCATAACAATCTTTACTTACACAAGCGAAAAGTCAAAATTAAAAAGAGACTATCCTTTTTAAAACCAAAAGAAAATGCTCTTCAACTCGTATTATTCTTTCTAAAAGAAAATTTAACTAAAGGCAATAATATACAGTGAACAAAAGAGATAATATTCTATGGAAAGTATTTATTTAGAACCTTCCCATTAACAGGTCGAGATTCTCTCTTACCTGATAAATCTTGTAACAAAAAAGTTCATGGGCCTATTTGTTCCACAATCTAAAGTGGGCCAAGCCACATTTGTTGGCACTTGGTATGCTTACCTTTCTCTTCATGGGCTTTATCCCAATTAAATATTAAGTCTCCAAGTTGAAAAGATTTTGAAGTTATAGAATTTGAATCAAAGGAGGCTTTCACTAACTGTTGGTGATGTGCATGGGTGGTCCCGGCCTTTTCTCTTTCCTCTTCGAGCTTAAGGATTTGTAATTATCTAACCTGCATAGATGAGGAAGGAGTTTCTTCAATGAATTGAACTAAGGCTAAGGAGGGAATAGCTACGCTTGTTGGCAAGATGGCTTCTTTCCCATAGACTAAATTAAAAAGTGAGGTGCCAATGGAGGCTTTCTGAGTTATTCAATCTGCCCATAGAGCGAACACTAAAGACTTCTGCCAGTTCTTTTGGCTTTGGTCAACAGTTCGTTTAATAATCCTGATAAGATTTTTGTTTGTGGATTCGACTAACCCATTTCCTTGCAGATAATAATGAGTAGAATACATAAGCTTAAAACCTCTTTTAAGAGCCAACTCTATCATAGCATTGCTTGAAAAATAAGATGCATTATCAAACATCAAAGTAGATGGTGCGCCAAACCTGGTAATGATAAATTGATCTATAAATTCAATAATGTTTTCTGAATTGGCTACCTTGCGTGGAATTGCTTCTACCCATTTGGTGAAATAATCAGTGGCTATAAGGATATACCTATGCTTCTTAGAAGAATGAGGAACGATCTCACCTATTACATCCAATCCCCATTGTTTGAATGGTTGGTCAATGTTGACTAGTTGTAATGGTAACATGGGTTTCCTCTGTCTTCTAGCAGTTGTTTGTCAAATCTTACATTTCCTTACATAATTGTGTGCATCTTTGAATAGTGTTGGCCAGTAATAGCTGACATGCAAGATTTTATGTGTTGTAGTGTCCCCTCCATAGTGACCACTAGCTAGTCCATCATGAATTTCCTACAACACCTTCTCTGCCTCAGATTTTTCAAGACATCTAAGTAAAACATAATCATAATTTATTCTAAACAGCACATCATTGACCATTTGATATTGCCTAGATTTTAATATCAAGGCTCTTTTATTTTTGTAATTTAATTGGGTTGGGGCATATCCATTTCTCAAGTGAAATATGATATCATCATATCTTCAATCAATGTCATTAAGGCTTACCTCATAGATTTGTACGTTGTCATCTGAATGTTGCAATTCTGATAGATTTGATGCTCCTACCAACATCCTGCAAAAACCTTGACCTTTTACAATTTTTGCTAGTTTGATTTCTATGTCATATTTTTGCAGGGTTGTCACACAATTCACTCTCTTTTCACCTACATCCCTTTGTATTAAAAGATTTCTCACTGCTGATAATGGTACTATTACTTTAGTGTGGGTTTTGAAGAGAAAAGGTCTGAAGTGTTTTATTGATTTTAAAACAACAAAAGCTTGTTTTTCAACATCTATGTAATTTAATTTAGCTCCCTGTAAATTGGAGCCAAAGAAAGAGATTGGGGCTTCAGCTTGTTCTTGATTTACTTGTGTCAATATGTCTACTAATGATTTTTCGAAAGCGAAACTATATAAAATGAAATGATTCAAAAAATTCGGCGTTGCTAAATATGGGGCGTTTATGATTGCTTTTTGTATCAATCTAAAAGCTTCATGTTGTGAATGTCCCCATTTAAACAGAGAATTTTTCTTTATCATGGATTGAAGAGGTAAAACAATTCTTGAGAAGTTAGGGACAAATCTTTTAACAAAATTTATTTGATCTAGGAAAGATTGCATTGATATTTTGTTATCCGGTAAAGGTATTTCAGATTTTTCTCTAATTCTATCAGGGTCAATATGAATTCTTGCTTTGGACACAATGAATCCAAGGAGCTTTCCTTCACTTAATGCAAAAAAAGACTTCTTGGGGTTAAGAGAAATTCCATACCTTTGGCAATGTTCAAATATTTTCTTTAAATCTCTTAGATGATTATACCTTTTTTTGGAGTATACGGTTATATCATCTAAGTAGATTACTATTGATTTGTTTACTAAAACTTTGAAGGCTACATCCATGGCTCTCTAGAAAGTGGCACCGACGTTGATCAGTCCAAATGGCATCTTCTAATAAGCGTAAATGCCCCATTTTTCCTTGAATGTATTTTTCAACTGGTCATCTGGATGTACTAAGATTTGATTCTAACCTGAGAATCCATCCAGGAAAGGCATTAGTTCTGATCGTGCTACTGATTGTAAAATCTATTCCATAGGGGTAATGGGAAATTGTCCTTTTGGAAATCTTTATTGAGGTTGCGTAAATCTATACATATCCGAATATTGTTGTTCTTTTTCCTGACTTAGACAAGATTGGAAACCCACTGGGAATGTCTAACAAGAAAATTAATTTTGGCTTTCAGTAGTTTATTCAACTCATATTTAATTTGACTTTCTAAATTAGGATGGATCTTCCTCAATTTCTATTGAATAGGTTCTTCGTCAGATACCATGGGAATATTATGTTGAATAATAGAGGAGTCATATGTCTTAAGACCTTCATAGTTCCATGCGAAGACATTCTTGTATCTTTTCAACAAACCTATAAAGGTTGCTTTTTCGTATGACGTAAGTACGAGACTTAAATTAATAATTTCAGGTTTTAGTTCAGTCCCAAGATTGATCAATTCAAACCTTAGAGTTGAACTCTGAAGTTTTGAATTGGTGGATCATTTAAATCTGTCTTTGAGGTCATATAAATCTTCCAACTTAACTACATATTTTGGTATAACATTAATGATTGTTTCTTGTTTAAGTTGGTTATCGTGTTGGTATTCATCAACTATCTAGTCATCGTAAGAGCCTTCTGAGGTCAGAAAGCTTATGATGTCTAGATTGTTATTAAATACTCTCTAGTTGGTGATATTATTAGGAATAGAAGGCCTAAAAATTAATTCAATGGAAAATCGATCTGGGCTATAATCCTCTGGTGGGATAAGCTTGGAAGCGACATTGGCTAAAAGATCGGCACTACCATTCTGGAGTCTTGGAACAGGGGAAATATTAAACGTTGGAAAGTGAAGAGTTAGGTATTGGACTAATGACTGGTAGTGTTTCAAATGTCCTGACAAACAGTGTATAGTATTTCTCACCTATTTTATGATAATCTATGAATCTCCAAATACTTGGAGGTATTTGACGTCAAGGACAATTGCCTTATACAACCTTGAACTAGTGCTTCATAGTCAACGGTGTTGTTTGTGCAATCAAATTCAAGTCTGCATGCTAACAAAGTCTTTTCCCCCTCTAGGTTGACTAAGATGCAACCTGCTCTTGCTCCATCATTGGATTTAGATCCATCAAAAAATAATTTCCAAAATAAAGATCTAACTACATGTTTATCTGCAGAATTTACACATTTAGAAGTGTTCATTTGGGAAAAAATTTTGAGTTAAGATACAACAGAGTTTTCTAAGAAAGGTGAAGTGTGAGCATTGAAATTCCATAGAAATGATTCTACAGAATAGTTTCTGGTGATATTGTTTCTATACGTGACTAGCTCATTTTCTCCTTCTAGTTCTGTTACTATGTACTTTTGATGTTTCTTATGATCAACCCTTATTTGATTTGGCTTGCCATTATAGGGAAGCGACATGTGAGACCAATCAATTGCAAAATAACCATGAAGTTTTTCTGGCTAGTCTCTACTAAGGATTAAGCCATAAAACTCAGGAATATCAGCTACAACTATGTCAATGACTTGGCAAACTTTATGGTTTGATGAAAGTCTTATGGTTACTTGGTTAAGTTCCCCAACAACTTCGACTTGAGATCGATCTAATTGTACTATTCGTACAACAAATTTTTGAGGTTGAACATTCAACTATGCACAAATTGTTCTAGGCAAGATGTTAGATGAAGCTCCAGAATCAACTAAATAGTTGTCTAAGTTCTTATTAAAGACTTAAAAAGTAAGGAGAAATGGTGGAGTGTGGGATTTGGATCTTCCCCTATTAGAGCGATGTCATTTGGATCAATCTTGTTCAAAGAAGTGCTAGGGGCCTTCCCATTTCTTGGGTAGCCTGTGGGATCACAGCGGCAGGAAGCAGCGCAGTAGGTACTGCTTTGAGTTCTTTAAGAAGTAACTTCTATTGATGCTTCAATTTACTAAGCTCATTAAAGGTGATGTTTGCCCTATTTTGCTTCATACCATAAATAATATTATATTCAATTTCATCTGAAACTATCAAAGTTTTATATGAAGGTGAAGGATCCAATTGAGTAGGCATAGTTTGAGTGGATTTTGGTGCAGATTTATTACCTATTGTTTTGTCCCTATGAGGTAGCATAGAAGCCTTATATTTTGAATTTGTTTGTGACAATTCAATAGGGTTTTTACTTCAGGTAGCGACAGGTAATGCTTCTTTGGTTTCTTCATTGGGAAGGATAAAATCCCACATTCCTTGTAATTTTTCCACTTCTTCATCGTTCGTTTGTTATTCATTTGTTGAAACTTCATCCTCCTCTCCATATGATTCAGCATTTGATATAGCATTTGGAGGTTTAGATTCAGCAGGGGAATTCATTTTAAATGGTCTATAAGGTTTCTTGGAGGAAGTCTCTGCTACCTATTTTTTAATATCAACCATTTCGTTAGACGTGGTCTTGAGGACTTTCTGTAACCCTTCAAGATCAAAAGGATCTTTTGGTGGTTTCTTCTTAGAGTCGTCCCTAAAGGTTACTTTCTTAGATTTTCATTCTTCTAATTTGTTTTTATTTTCCACAACTAGAATGTGTTTTTCCACAGCTATTGCCTCTTTCATATTTTCTGCTAAAGTTGGTTTGGCAGCTCTATCAATGAAGATAGTTGTGTTTGACAGTAGAGCAGAAATATACCACTCATTTTGGACTTCATTGCTAGGCTTAGATTTCGTTTGTATCTTATTCAATAATTTATTGAAGCGAGAGTCTAAGTACTTAATGGGTTCTTTCGGTTGGGCTTTCAAATTGGAGAGATCATTGATTAGGGTAATTGTAGATCTATCATCTCCAAATTTAGTTAAAATTTTCCCTTAGAAAGCATCCCAACTATTAATAGAACCTAATGGTAACAAAAAGTACCATGATCCTGCTGCTCCATGTAAAGTATATGGGAATAATATTACAACTGCGTATTCTTCCACTACTTCATTCAAGTTAATGGACAACGTGAAATTGTTTATATGTTCCTCAGCTAATAGGACATTATCAAGATTGAATTTAGGCAACCATTTCTCTAGATGCGCTGGTAATTGATGTAAAGGCCCAACGATCCTAATAGCCCCTGGTTTTTTCCATGGCCTTGGAGGATTTTGTTCCATTGCTAGTATGTGAGTAGGGGAAGGTGTAGTAGTGGTTGAAGGTGATTAGGTAGAGGAAGATGTAGATCATGTACCTGTGTGAATCACAATCTGGAGTGGTGAGGCAAATGCTTGATCTTGCGATGGTATAGATGGAATGAATGAAGATGATGAAAGAACCTCGATATGAGATTTAGATGGTGTTTTCTTAGCTTTCTTATGGCTTCGAAGAGGAAATTCAAATAAAGGAATTCCAAACTTTTCGCTCTGTTCTCTAGTTAACTGTTGAGATGGGGTTAACTAAGAGGTAACACTATCTTGGGATAACTTAGATTATTCTTGAGATAGTGAAATCCACTGTAATTTATGAATCAAAGATTGAACTTCATGGGCTTCAGTGGAAGAAGAATGATCTGGCTTGTTTGGGATTTTAGCAACGGGTTGTATAATTTTCTGTGCAACTTCTCACTCAGGATCAGGGGATTTGGAAGAGTTTTGAGAAGTTGGAGGTGATGGTGAGGGAGTTTTACTCTTAGAAAGGCCTGTTGATTTGGATTTACTTGCCATTCCAAGCCAGGCCCTCCTTCTAGCGCCAAAATGTTGAAGCATCGAAAATCGTTGTATGAACATGGGGGAAAACCACCCGGTTCGGACCTTGGTTGGAAGCTCCTTTTCCGTTTGGAGTAGTGGCTCCAACTGGGGATAATGGGACCATTTTCCTAATCTATTTAATGGTTGTGCTAATGGGGTGATATGTGATGTTTTGGAGTAATATCTAAGATATAAGTAATCTAATCTAAACTAAACTAATAATCACATGCATTTTATCCTAATTTAAACATTATCTAATATAACTATACCTGGGAGTGAATTGATGTATGTGATCTACAATAATGTCTGAAAGAAATTGATAATAAAGATCACTCAATTGTGATGAGAAAGGAATTCGTTTTAACAATAATCGTTTCATATAAAAAGTTAGCCGAAACGATTGTGAAAGATATATCGCATAAGGAATTATTCATGTATTCAGCATAAAATATAGATCATCATCATATAGAAGTGTAATAATGGCAATCAAGATTCAGACTTTCATACTTAAATAACTTGAAAAGAAATCATTGCTTGATACATAAGTAAAAATAATTATGAGATAAAAGTACCATTTATAATACATCCTACTCATGTGCTTGAGCAATATTGATCTACTTCCAGTCCATTCAACACCATATAAGAGTACAAAAGTGCAATTTCAGTAGAAGATGCTAAATCAAATAAAAATAAATCTTATTCCCTAAATTTCAACAGAACTTCCTCAAACAGACAAAAGTGAATGTTTTGAAGATTGTTTCTAATAAAATTTCTGGACCCCTCTCTAAATGCATGAGAAGGGTTTAAATAATTAAACTATCTAACTAAAAATAGATTATTACAAAAATAGTTGAGGAGGTTTAAACGACCTGCCTCAAATTATGCAAAAATAAAATCAAAATAGAAATGAACATGATGACTAGCTATCGTGCATTTGATCCTTTAGATCACAACTATCCATCATGGGCTTCAACTATGTTGGTTAGCTGACTTTAGCTTTCAACTGTCCAGTGAATACGGCATCAGTCAATGCTGGCGCCATTTTCTCCGTAGAAGTGGTTAGGCATCGCAGGGTCATCCATTAGCTTTCAGGTTTTACCAAATGTTACCAATATGGTTCCCAATTTAACCTGGTCATTTGCCTTATTAATTCTTTTTTTTCTTCAGTTGTCCATTTCCATTGTAGTTCAAGCTGTTTCGCATTAGGAAGAAAACCTAGAATGGATTCTGCCACAAGGTTAGCGCTATGTAAATTTTCATTGACATTTTATATGACATTGTTTGTTGCTGTTGCTGTGTCCGTTGTTGCCTTTTCTGCCTCTTTAAGTTGAGAATCCCAGTTCGCAAATAAGATTTCTTTATGTGACTCTTCTAGTTTAGGCAAGTTGATTTTTCTCCCATCTTTTGTATTTTCCCAGGTGATGAAATCAGAGATATTTTTAAATATTTCATCATATTCAAGTCTCATTTCCACAACTTGACTTGTCAATTTGTTGCTTGTTTCGCAATAATAGTTCCATTGTGAAATCTTTTGGAATAATAATTATCTTTGGTGCATTAGTTGGGAGTAAGACCGAGCACTTCTGTAATAAATTGATCAATTTTTGGATCATCTTTGTGTAGGTCAGTTATTTCCTGTATTTGTGCTTCCTTCTTTGCTAAGCTGGTTTGATTTTCTATTTGCATCTACTCGAATTCTCGTTGTAGCTTAGCTAATTGTATATATGCCGGCTAGTCAGATTTTTCTTGTTGTAATTGTTGTTCAAGCGACATAATTTTATCTTCTTTTTCTTTAAGCAACATTTTCACCTTTGTTGCTTTGTCAATAGTCGTTGTAGCATAGGCACCTGCAAACTGTGAGAGTCTAGTAAGATTGGCGGATGGGTCGATGGGTGAGTCTTTCTAGAGAACATCCATTGGTTCATTATCAGGGGTAATAGCAGCTATAGAGTCCAATTTCCTTTTCTTGCTTTGTCTTTTAACAACGACCTTATATTGTGAGCTATAAAACACATCTAGAGGGGGAATCTCCTATATTCTAAAAACAATTTCAGAGGTGGGGGTAACAGGGATATGTTCTACCTCTTGAGCATTTACAGTCTCCGCTTCTATAATTTCCTAATTTGTTTTTTGTTGTGGAGTTTGCAACTCTGGCGTTTGTTCCTATGTGTTGAGCCTTTTATTAAAATTTTCCCATTCTTCCTCTAAATCAATTACCAGGGGTTTTATTGGTTGTGTGGAGGTGGCATGGATTTCAGCTTGCTTGCTGGCTGAAGTTTCTTCAGATATCTTCTGTGTAGATTGGGTTGTATCCTTTACTAACTCCCTACTTCTGCTTTTCCCATTTCGTGATGACTTTTGTGATTCCTTGGTAGATTTCTCTTTGGATTCTGCTCCAGAATCGGTTTTATAATTTTCTTTGGAGTCACCTTCTATAGTTACACTAGGAGTAGGCCCCCTTATTGGTTCAATCAATAATTGGTCAAATGTGACCTTTGATAACCTCCTTTCTCTGTAGATGTAAAAGTTTTCAAGATCTTCACGGTCAAAAAGTAATTGTACCATATGCTTCACCTTTGTGAAGGTGTTTTTCTACAAAAAGATGTTATCAAAGGCATCTTCCTCATTATTGAATACTTTTATTCTCACCAAAGTGGTAAAATATTTGATAGTGTCGAACAGGTCATATTGCCTTCCAGGGAATTTAGGTAATTATAGAGATAACATATTCTCTGCTTCTTTAAATGCATGCCCTAGGTCATGTACTGCAAATGCTCCACACAGTAAAGGGAATGTAGTCCAGATGGCCTTTTTTGTTTCCTTTAATGTCTTGCTCATCCCTCCCTCACTAGTTGTTTGATAGGCTATCTCTCTAGCCATCAATTTGTCTAGAACATAGTATGGGAGGACATGGGGGCAGGTGATGCTACCAAATACCTTGATATACGTAAATGTTTCCTCCCCAAACCATTTGGCCACTGGGAGGATATCTACTTCAGCTTCTTGGGAAAACCTTGGGGCATCTCGGTTATAAGGTCGCTTGTGAATAGGGAGCATAACTCCATGACAAATCTTGAAAAAATGTGGTTGAAAGTTGGATTCCCACATGTCCTTATGGTATATGTGAATGGGAAGTGGATTTTGTACAGTCCACTTCCATCCCATGATAGGGAATTTCGAACCAAAACAAATTGCATCCATTACATAGGTGCCCATAAAAAATGGAGGGTAAACCCTCAAAGCAACACTTCTTTTACTTATATACTCGATTATTGTTCTTGCTAAATTGTCAAACAAAATTTGTGCCCAACTCATTACAGTTGTGTTAATGGTTGCATCTATTAACGGCAACCACTCTGGGGAGAATTCAGTACTATCAGGTTTGCTAAATAGTCTTCATAGCATGGCCGCTGCAAAACTATGAGGGGGAAAATAGACGAAGTAGTGTACATACCGTTTTTGTGTTTCTTGATTTTGCCCTCATTATTTGACCAGGCCCAGGTGTAGTCTGCTAGGGCATCATTCTCTTTGGCAAACTTCTCGACGAACTGCCTATTGTAGATTACTTGTGGCTCTAGTAGGTGGTACATAAGTCATAGGTTGTTTGGGGTAAAAGATCCCATAAACTCTTGGCTTCTTATCTTGAATTCTCTATCTGAGATGTCAGCTTCATCAATAGCCCATTTAACCATGTCGGTATAAGGGATTACCTTCGGGTGCGTGGCTATGCGGTGCAAAAATGAGCATGTTGTCTCTAACATGGAAGCGTCTGAGGAATCACATCTATAGACTGTAATCTTCGTTTCTAGAGTCCTTGGTTGCTCTTCCTCCAATATATTATAGATGGCCTCCCACATAGACATTCCTCCCTCTCTATTGCATGTAGTATCCGTAAACAGAGGAGTCATTTCTGACTTCTCAGAGATGACTGCCTTTCCTTTCTTCACCATTTCTTTCAACAATTTTCTCTGTGGTTTTTCCCTGAAAGTGAAGAACAACAGCCATCAAACACACAAAGATGATAATGAACGTAAAGTGAAATAATGCAGATAACTTGTAAAGGTGATAATAGGAGTTTTATTCGAATGCACATAAGAAGATATCATATTACAGTAAATGGATTT
Source organism: Pinus taeda (assembly GCA_000404065.3). Lineage (NCBI taxonomy): Eukaryota > Viridiplantae > Streptophyta > Pinopsida > Pinales > Pinaceae > Pinus > Pinus taeda. The sequence continues at coordinate 139,786 of APFE031577624.1, forward strand.
TCACACATAAATGCAGTTATATCTTACTAAATGGCCACTAATGCTTCGTTATCCCTTAGCTTTAATGCACATAAATGTTTGCATCGTAAAACGAGAAGAAAGCTTCTAGGGTGGCAAGCCTTTGAACTGCAATTTTTCGATTTGCAAAGCAACATCGCAGATCACAATATCACATTATTCCTTTTCACTTTTCTTATCTTATGTTGTGTTTCTGCGAGATGCGAGATGCGAATCGCTCGTTTATCATTTCAAAACATAGCTACTTGCTAGGTTTTTCAATGTAAAATTCCCTTTTTAATGAGTGGCAGACCTAAAAAAATTGCTTATTATACATTTAAGGAGTGGGTCCAGGTCTTGATCGCGTCTCGCAATATCGACTAGTGGTAAGTTTGCGGTCTTCGTTTGAATGCTCAAAATGCGCTGCGATAAAGGTTATAATGCCATCACAATTTCGTATCTCACATGTTTTGAGATAACCTTTTTAAGGCAAGTCCTTTATGAATGGAAACATGCGATGCGAGACTCATATTTTGAAGACAATGCTTAAAGAATTAGTTTATGTTAGAAATATGATAGTTTCGAGCATAGAGTCCTCTTTCAATCATTTTTACTTTATTTGGAGGGTTAGAAAGGTCGTTTGATGATGCTTAATCATGTTGTATGTGGGAAGGTAAGCATTTAGTAGTTCTCTAAAAAAGGGGGGGTTTCATTGACATCTTGCTTTATTCCAAAAATAAGAAATGCCTAAATGCTAGGTTTGTTTTTTCGATGCATTTTTTAAAGGGTCCCCATTTATTAGCATAATATTAACTACTATTATTAATAAATGGTGGTTGTTGAATAGCACAACAGGAAGGAGCAAAGTTTGCAACACATTCCAGATAAGATTCATCCCATCATTCGATTACTTTAAGGAAGACATTGTACCCTTTTCTTTATGTTGTTCTAGGTCAGTCCACCAGGCTTAGGGAAGACACTTATGTCCAAAGTCGTAGATTTCATATAACACTAGTCTTCATGTTTCTCTAGGTGTGATGTATGAGCTCCCATACAAGCTGCCATTTGGAGGGAATCATGCCACCCTCATTTAAAGGAATGGATCTTATAGCATGATGAGGAGGGTAGCCCCTATGTAAATAACCTCTATGGTGAATGTAATCTTGGTCTGTTATTTCTTGACATGTTGTTTTGAGCTAGTCTAGTATGGGTTGTCGTCAATTGTTGTTCAAAACTTCCTTATTGTATTTTAGTCCTTCATTGGCCAAACTATCAGCTAATTTGTTTCCATTTCTTTGAACATGGATTGGAATGGATATTGTAATCATGGCCAACAATCCTATAATTCTCTCTAAACTCATAATGAGTCTTCGTTATTGGTGACTTTTGCTATACTTGAATTATTTTGGAGTTTTTTATCATTAAAATGATAATTTTGTGGTCCTCATATTATTAGCTTTTGGAGATTTTTCCTATTGGCTATGAATATACCTTTGTTCAAAGCCCGAATTTATGTTACATTATTGGTGTCAGTACCAAAAAATCCTACATAGATATGGATAATTTGACCTTGTTCATTTCTGAACACTCCTCCATATGTAGGAGGGTCGGGGTTACCTTTAGAGGCTCCAAAAAATTTAGTTTGAGGAATCCCTTAGGAGGGGGGTCCATTTATCTAGACTTAAGGGGTTAGAATGAAGGAATAAAGGATGTAAAATTGAAAAAAAAATGGCTTAGACGCAAGAGCCAGAGAATGTCGATTCCTTTGAGTTACATTCCCAATCTTGGGTTTTCCAAGGAGTGACAAGAATTGTTTCTTATATTTTTTCCATGATGGAATGTCATATTGTGGTCAAGTCCAAATATTTATCTTTAAATATTCTTCTACTTCACTCCTTTGATACTTCCCATGCAATAAATCCTGAAAAGATTTTCTAAGCTCTGCTTAATATAACATTGGTGAATGGTTCTATTGTTCATTATTTAATTGTGAAGATTATGTTATCTCTTCTTTTATATTTTTTTCTAAAGATTATGGTCGATATTATCCCATATTTATGATACAAAATTTCCATTATTTAGAAAATGCTCAGTTGTTTATGTGTTTTCCATGCATAAGTGACATCTAGCTAGTTCTTGGAATCCTTTCCTTTGTAATTGTCAAACACATACATGGCAAAGGCAATATGAAAGATAAACATTAGATTACTTTTCTTATTCATAATGATACATATTTATAATACATAGGAATGACCCTTTGGTTTCATATTCCAAGTGGTCCATTGGACTCCCTTTGGTTGTTCAGCTTCCACACCAACCCTTAGAGAATTAGGTGTCCAACATTCCCCCCCTTAATCTAAAGGGTTATGTATGAGTCCACGAAGAGAGTTGTAATACAAAACATACAAAAATGCATGGCAGCACTAGGTTGACTGTGCTCTCTGAAATGTTGGTATCAAGGCAGGTGGTTTAAGGATGACCACTAACACTGGAATGCTTAGTGAAATTCCTATAACTCTTCCAGGTCTAGCAAGAAGTTGAGGTATTCTCCTACAGGAAGTTCTCTTGATGTTTTGAAGAGGGAAACCTTACACCATGATAGGGAGGTCTCACCTCACATAAAAAGGGAGAACCTCAACCTGAAAGGGGAGGTCTCAACCTATGATGGTTTAAGGATTACCACCAACTCTGGAATGCTTAATGCAATTCCTGGAACTCGTCCAAAACTTGCAAGAAGCTGAAGTATTCTACTAGAGGAAGTGTCACCAATTCTTTGAAGAGGCCTCACCAACTAAAGGCATGCTCAAGGGAATCTTTGTCTCTGGCTACAACTCTGAATCTAATATGGTAGGTTGTGGTTCAGGCTCGCTTGATGTGGCTTTGAAGCTTGTTGATGACCATCACTTCCCCACTGTCAGATACAAGGTGAGATGATGGATAAAACTCAACTGTAAGACTATTCAATACTTTAGAACAAGTTTATACATATGACTAAAATATATTCTTGGTTGTTGAAGCCCATTGCTAAGAAGAGATCCATCCAAGATGAATCTTTGTTCTTGCAAGATACTTGTTTTTGAAGCATTTGTTTGAAGAATGAATGGTTTTATGATAGTGCTTACATGGATGAATATCAAAACAATGATCTTTCATATGGCCAACTCTTTCACAATGTTGGCATTTCACAATTTGTTGTTGTTGTTGTGGAAGAAAAGAAGAATCTGGAACAATTGAAGATGAATTTTCATCAACAAATCCTGTACTTTGAAACTGAATGGGCTTTGAGTAATCTAGGATATGAAAGGAAACCGCCTTATCATATCCAAGACTTGTCATGTGCTTGTTATGGACAAGCTCTTCCCAAGGTCTGATGATGGGCTTGGGAACTGTAGACTGAACTCCTGCATCTGCATGTGATTTTTCTGCTTCATTGGGCACTGGATTTGAATCAACTTGATTCTTATGGGAGTTTATTTGAATGTTCTCAACAAAAATAGGTTCAGAATGATGACTCCATTTTTGAAATTTTTCCTGCTGGAGTTGTGATTCAAGCTGCAAAAAATCTATCTTTTCATGTGCATTTTGCAGACATGTTTGAATATCTATGAGAGTGACTTTATTGACTTTAACTGTGCTTTCATCTGTTGAAAATATTAGAGTTCTCAATATCTCTAATAAATTGTCAATGTTAGCCACTTAATTTTTTTTTTTTAAAAAGGTCTATTGCAACTCCACCTTATGTTTCAAGAGTACTAGTTAATCCACTCTTCTTGAGCACAAATCTTCAAGCACAGACTGAGAGAAGAAATGGGTATTTGTAGGTCTTACATTTTCCAAGCTTACAACCTTCCTTAACACACCAGCTTTCACATAATAGGTTGGAGCCACTAAACATTGTGTATTTGAGAGGTTGGATTTGGAAACAAACTTTTAATTGAGCATTGATGGAGACCAAAAATGTTGAACACTAATCAATTGTTCTACTGAGTGCTGATGGGCTATCAGAGAGTTATTAAGAGTGTTGATGGAAACAAAATTTCCAAATACGAATATAAGGTTGATCACCTAAGGCCAAGTTCTATCTGGATCTTGATGGTGAGGCGTCAATAGGAATAATTTAGTGTAGGAAGAACTGGTGGTAGGAGCTGTGAACCAGTGGTATGAGGGAGGTGAGTTTGGGCCCCATATAACGCATATATATAAAAACGTTTAGAGACTTAGCCAACTAGTGATCATCTGTGAACTAACCAATGCCTCCTTCTTTTTTACCAAACCAGCAATATGACGTGTAGAGCTCCAAACGTTTTGTAACCTCCATTAGAAAAATTCATCAACTGTATAGCCTGAATTAAGGAAGCTCTCATTTCCAAGCTCAAGCTGCCAACTCGGAATAAGAAATCCTCTTATGCATATACCAACAAAAGTTGCACTAGATAAAACATAATTCCTAATGAACAATGAGCATCAAATTACAGTGGGCACCTTACACAACCATGAGAAAAACACGCGCATCTTCACCAATCAGAAGAAAAATCCCTAATCAATCTCATTAGTATTCACACTCATCACTGAACAAAAGAAGAAACCCTAATCAATCCCATAAATATTGACATTCTTTTTTGACTGTAAAAGACTCACTGCGATCTTTAATTCAATTCCATGCTCAAATAATCATAATATTGTGCAACGCGGCATTTTCATTAATCTCGTGTTCCAGCTCAAGAGTTCCATGCGATTGATCTGGGAGAGAAATCAGAGTCTCAAAAGCACCAACGAGTACCTTGACCTTGCTTTCATGGCAGTCAGAAAGCCTGCTCACAGCTTCTCCAATGGCATGGTCAATCATCCATTCTTTGGATGGCTTCCTTTCCTGTATATACTAGTGCCTAAGAATGGCATTCTCAGGTGGTGAGTTCAAGTTGCTAGAACAGTGGATTATGTCTTTATTGACTTCGCTAAATCTCAGTCTTTCTCCATAATTACCATCATACTTCATATTGATATGATCATGGCCCTTTTTCACATTACAAGTCGTGTTTAGGCTTCCGGGCTAGCGAATTTATGGAGGAGGGATATAACAAAAATAACGCAATTCCCCAATGTAATACCAATCACGAGGTATATGGGATGTCATATGACAGAGAGCAGTATAGTGGTATAGCTAAGCTATTGCAAACAATATGTTGGAATGAGTGCGAGGGATACGGAAACCACGTATGGAGATAACATTGTATATGGAGGGACTGTATGAGTCGACTATGCAGGAGTTAAGGCAAAGTGAATTACCGCAGTTTATATAAAAAATTGCTACGACAGTTATAAAACTCATACCATTCCGCACCATTTTGATGCCATTATAATACCATTACGCTTTTCCACCCTCCATTATGGTATGGAGGCCTGCTAGAAGCAGAGGTCATGACTTCTTTCTATGTGTGGAGTTGGATGACGGAGGGCACTGCTCGGTGCTTCGGCTTTGTGGTGTTAGCGGACCCCAATGTGGTTGCTAGAGTCTTGTTGGAGCCACAATGAAGGCATAAATTGTGAGAAGTGTTGGACTGTTTAACACGGAGGTGTGTCTAAGTGCTGCCATAGGGCGTAAGAGGAGAGAATCGAATCGAGTACAAATGATATTGAACTTGAGCTGGTGAGGGGAATAGGAAATAGTAGTCTGGGAAGGGCGAGACTCTGGTAGAGAGTTTTGTCACAAATAACGTGAGGTTATAGAGAGCATTAACATAGCAGAGAACTGACTAACTACAAAAACGTTGAGCCAAGTTGGAATAGTATGATGGAACTCATTGCTCATAGACTCCCCCTAATGCATGCATTTTGATTTCCCTTTTTTAATATCTTGATTGAGTACGATAAGAACGTTAGGGTTTTGAATAATCATACATTCACCATAGAAAATATTTGCTCAGAGAACAAAAAAGAAGCATTTTGGAGGTTGCCAAGATAAGACCTGACACACTGACAAAGAAACGACCACCAACATACTATTCGAGTAGGCACAAAAACTATGAGAGGTAAATAAATGAAATGTAGCAAAGACTAACACTGAAGGAAGAGCATTACTACGTGTAGAAGATTCTTAAACGCAAATGTGAGCATAAGTTGCAGCTAGAATTTAGCTAAGAAAACATTCAGGAAATGCAGAAATGATGGTAGAACTTAACTACACAGAAAGGCCATAAAACAACTGGCTCAAATATGAGCTGGGGAGGATATCACCCGCTTTGATACCATGTAAAACACATACATGGCGGAGGCAATATGAAAGATAAACATTAGATTACTTTTCTCATTCACATTGATACATATTTATAATACATAGGAATGACCCTTGGTTTCATATTCCAAGTGGTCCCTTGGACTCCCTTTGGTTGTTCAGCTTCCACACCAACCCTTAGAGGATTAGGTGTCCAACAATAATTTATACCAAGTAAGAATTGTACTCTACATGAATAGACAAAGAAAGAGTGTTTTGGGCCATAGTTCTCCACTTGCTTCTTGCATTCTTCCCTACAATTCCTTTGAGAATAGTGTATTCTTCTTTTAAACTAAGTGATCATTTAGGTTTGTTCTTCCACTAAAGAATATCATTCACATATTATATTTCAACTTTCCTAGCTTATAATTCTTTTATTAGAGTTTGTTGGGATTCTTTACTTATGTTTGTTAGTCATTGTGTGCTCTCCTCCCATTGTATCCACTCATGTTGATTTCGATTTTGCACCTAGTAATGTTGAACAAGGGTTTTTCCTTGTGATTCTAGATTGGTTTTTAAAGCTCATATTTCCCTTATTTGTTTGAGCTTGGGCCATTGTTTCCATTTCCTCCCAAAAAATGGTTAGATTTACATTACATATCTCCTAAAAGTTGTGTTTTTGAAGGAGGTGTTTGTTATTCCAAGCCAAACTACAAATACGTTATTCTTTTGTTTCTCCTTGCAATTGAATTAGTTGATTCTTAGTTATATCTGGATCATATTTATTTTTCCATATTTTGCTCCAAAACGCTCCTAATTTTTTTAGTCATCTCCACCAACTTTTGGCTCTAATGGCTTGGCTTACGATTTCTAGGTCTCTCAGACCTAGACCCCCTTTTAACATTGGCTTACATAATTTCTCCCACACTACAAAATCTCATTTCCTTTCTTTCTTTGCTACCCCCATAAGAAGGATCTATAAATGTTTCTAATCTTTTGAAGGATTGCTTTGGGGGTTGCAAGTGTCGAGAAGAGATACAAAGGTATAGCTTGAACAATATATTTAAACAAGGTGAGTCTGCCTACAAGATTGAGCACCCTAAAGGTCCAACAAGATAGTCATTTTTCCATGTTTTGCAGAAGATCTTCCTGTTGAATTATTTCTTATTTTAATATCTTGGTAGTTATTGCCTTATGATCAATAATTACATACTTGAAAAATTCTCAATCTTAATTTCATTTTTAATGATTGAGTAAACATTATTATATTGATATAAGATATATGAGATATTTATTGATGTCTAATTATAATTGAGGGCCATGATGTATATACATAGTCGGGATGTCTTTTCACTAATAGACATGACTTTTCTTTTATTTTTATTATTAATTAATTATATATATATATATATATATATATATTGTTTTCTAGAAGGGAATACCTTTTGCTACTATATAAAACATCAACACTCCCTCTTATTGAGAAGGTATTCTTCCATGATGTTCTCATGTAGAAGTCACAATAACACCCAACCACTTCACATAGTATGGGTAGGACTACCACCATAGTCTCAAGACTATGATAGAAGTATCTATGATGTTTCTCCTCTCACAGTAGTCCCAATCACACTTAACCACTTCACATTGTGTAGGAAATACTTGTAGCAGACTACTCATTTCTCCCTCAATTACTTCACATTATTGATTTGGGAATCCCTTGGCTAGAGGGAGAGTATATGCTGACTATAGGAGAAACATCACAACTCCCTCTCAATGAGGGTGGAGATTCTAAATCATCCCAAGCTTATCTTTGAAGTATTCAAACTTCACTTTAAATAAATGCTTGGTGAGAATGTCTATTGTTTGCTCATCTACGGATATGTAGTAGAGTTCCATTGCTCATCTTTGTACCATCTCTTGAATGAAATGGAATTTGATATTTATATGCTTTGACTATCATGAAAGACTGGATTCTCTGAAAGCTTCACACAACTTTGATTATCACAGTATATCAAATTTCCCTCTAACTCTAGATCAAATAATCCTACAAAACATTTCTGAAGCTACACTGCTTCACGGCTTACACCACTAGCTATTATATATTCTACCTTCACATTACTGAGTGCCATTGACAATTGTTTTATGTTAAAACCATGAGATCATACTTGATCCCAAACTGAAGAAACATCCTAATGTGTTTTTCATATCTATTGCACTCCTTCCCAGTAAGGGTTTGTATAACCTTGCAGCTTTACTTTGTCATCTGAAACATATCTAAGTCCATATCCAACTATACCATGCAGGTTCCTCAATACATGTTTTGTTGCTACCAAACATACATGTCTAGGCTCAACCATGTATTTACTCAATTTGTTCACTTCAATGCATATATATGGCCTAGTATTAACCAAGTATATTAAGGATTTGAACAATTGTCTGTACATCACAAGATCAACCAAGTTTCAAGAATAATCACTCAAGAACTTCATATTCATAACCATAGGTGTGGCTATGGACTTGCATTGCAACGTCCTAAATCTTTAAATGATCTCAATTCTATACTTCCCTTAGCTAAGGAATATCTCATCTGGTCTCTTCCACACTTCTAACCCCAAAAAATGGTACATTCAACCGAGATCCTTCATTTCAAACTCTGAAGTGAGCTCCCTCTTGCACCCATCTATGAGCTTCTCATCCCCTATAAGAAGCATGTCATTTACATATAGTACCAATATTAATGGGTATCCATGTTCAACATTTTAGTAAAGTTTGGGATCTGCATTACCCTTGGTAAACCCCGATCGCATCAAATAATTGTTTATTTTGGCATACCATGCCCTAGGTGCTTTCGTAATCCCATATAAATCTTTCTTCAATATACAAACATGGGACTCCTTCCCATGGATCACAAAACCTTGTGGTTGATCTATGTACACTTATTATTCAATTACACCATTCAGGAAGGTAGTATTTACATCCATCTAGTGTAATTTCCAACCCATAGCAGAATAAATAGAGATGATAGATCTAATAGAAGTGTACCTGGCTACTGGGGGAAGAATGTCATCATAATCTTTTACCTCTTTCTAAGAGAATCTTGTAGCCACAAATCTAGTCTTATACATTTATATGTTGCCATATGTAGCATGCTTGATCTTTTATATCCAATTTGAAGTCACCCCTAACTTCCCTTCTGGTATTTGAACCACATCCCACACATCATTTTCCATGATGGGTTGGTGATCTTCCATCATAGCATCCTTCCACACTTGTTTTTTTGTGGCTTCCTCATAAGTGGAAGGTGATGAATCAATTATATTACTCATTAGCACCACATAGTTGGAAAACTTGTGTGGTCCTTTGTTCTCTCTGGAGGAGCCTCTGTGAGATGCATGTTTTTCTGCTTCTTGCATCTTGTTTTAGAGCATACTAGTCTCTTCTTGATGATTGTAACCTCTTTGGGTGGATCTACCAGTATATTTGGCTCTATTATCTCATCATGATCTTTAAGTATATGTTCTTCTGGAGTAGAGTCAATCATCATTGTATTCTTGGGAGCCTCTTGCTCCTCTTTGTCCACTTCGATGTGAGACTCTCTAGATTTCTGGAAAGTTACTTCTTCATCAAAGGTGAAATCTCTACTAATATCAATATTTCTTTGTCTAGAGATGTATATTATATAAGCCATTGAAATCTCATTCTACCCAATGAAGGTGACTTTCTTTCTTGAAGTATCTAGTTTCTTTCTCTTGTCCTTGGGAATATGTATGTACACTGGATAGCCAAATATCCTCCAGTTTCTGACTTCTGGTTTCTTCCTGGTGAATACTTCTTCTGGTGTCTTTTTCCCAAATATCTTATGAGGAATTCCATTCTGAACATATACAATTGTTTAAAATGCTACTACCCATAGATACATGGGTAAGTTCTAGTCATGGATCATTGCTTTAGTTGCTTCTACAAGTGATCTATTATTTCTCTCTGTGACCCAATTTTGTTAGGGGTTGTAGGGATTTGTCAGCTCCCTCTAGATCCCTACTTCTTTTTAAAATTCCTTGAACTGATTTGAGGTGTATTCACCTCCATTATTTAACCTCATAAATTTAATCTTTCTTCTAGAGAAATTTTCTTCTAAAGCCTTGAATTCTTTAAACTTATTGAAAACTTCATATCTAGATGTATAATGTCCAAGATCCACTTGGATCTATTGTCAATGCTTGGAAAACTTCCCCTAACATTTTTTCCAAGTACACAACATTTTCATACTCCATCATGCTCCACCTACATATCTTGTAGACCTGTGACCATTTTTTCTCAAAAAATGGAAAGGCTTTATAGTTGTGGTGAGCAAGTCTTCGGTTCCATAGCTCACTGGAGCTAATACTATTATGTACAAGAGCTTGTATTGGGTGTCCCTTTAATTTATATAATCATTACCTCTTGGAAACCAATCACATTGGTTGAATCTATACTTGAACCCTTATACCATAGAAGGACTTGGCTATCAACAAAAGCTACCCTAAAGACTCACTCTTTTAAAGCAGAGATAGAGAGAATATTCTTCTTTAAATTGTGTACAAGAAATACATATTTTACTGAAATGTAGTTACTTAAATCAAGTTGGTAGGATTTTTCTCCTACTCCTTTTACTGTATGCTTTGAATCATCACCAAGTTCCACCTGAAGGGATGAAATCCTTTTTATCAAATTAGTAAGAGAATTTTAGAACCTAGTGATGTGCTTGGAAGCACCACTATATACTAGCCAAATTTTTCTTCCTTGAGTGATGGTTCATGTGAGAGCTGAGAAAAATACATACTCTTCATATTTTGTCTCCCTTGTCCTTTTCTAAGATGTATACTCCTCCATATTTGTTGAATGTGCATGATGTTTTCTTTTTCATTTCCCTTGAGAACACCAGTAAGAAAAGTGTCCCAACTACTGACAATTGTAACACCTAATATTATATACATTTTTCTTGTGATGTAGAACTGATCTTCTATTTTCCTTCAGATTGTTGTTTCTTCTTTCTTTTACTTTCTTCACATGAGCAACAAGAGTTTTATTTTCTTCGTCATTGGTCTTATATCCCTTGGATATCATTCTTGATTATTTTTAAGCAAAATTTGTCCATACCTTATCAAATTTAAGTAATTTCCTTCTTGCACAAATTCCTTGAACAAATGCATCCCAAGAAGAAGGAAAACCATTCAGATTTGTAGTCACAAGCTCTGCATCATCCATTAAATCTCCAGTAGCTACTAGTTGATCCTTAATCTGAGAAATCCTATTGAATTAGGTAGAAATTAAATCTAATTTTTCCATCATTACATTTATGAGTTGATGCCTTAAAGTTAGCTTCTTTCTTGTATTATCGCTTTCATACAATATTATAAGGCATTAAATATTTCCTTTAGTGTCTTCAATTCTAGTACATGAGGAATTAATTGGTCTTTGATTGAATATGACAAGATCATCTTGGCCTTGATCACATTATTCTTATGCTTTACCTTGGCCTCTTCATCTTCTAGTTCTAGTAGATCATTCTTGACATAATCCAATAGCTCATTTTCTTCTAGGATGAGATGTATTATATGCTTCCATGATCTGAAACTGTCTACTCCATCTAGCCTATCTTCTACTCTGAGATTGGACACCCTATTGTAAATGTAAAATTAAATTAACTTATTTCCCAGTATGGAGTAGTGTTTTTCTTAACATGTACTTCACTTTAGGAAATTCTTTTGTTTTGTTTCACATGGTAGGAAATACCATGGGCCAATAGTTTACCAAAACCATGGACCTATAAACACTAATCATAAAAAAAAAGTTACGAAATGATACATAAATTATTTTTGATCCAATAAAATAATTAGTACGTATCGGTAACAAATTATTTTTTTTATGAAGTTGTTTTGGAAAACACCATGGGTTCATTAACGCTCTAACACCATGTTGAATTCTTTCTTATTTTCAGATCTTGGTAATTATTGCCTTATGATCAATAATTACTCACTTGAAAAAATCTCATCCTCAATTTCATTTTTACAATTGAGTAAACATGATTAGATTTCTATAAGATAAATGAGGTATTTTTCTTATGTTTGATTACAATTGAGGACCCTGGTATATATATACATAATCGTGGTGTCTTTTCTTTAAATAAGACATGTCTTTTCTTTTTTATTATTAATTAATTACTGATAATTTATATTTTATATATATTATATATTATATATAATGTATAAATATATATTATTGTACATAATATAATATATATTATGCATTGTTGTCTGGAAGGGAATACCTTTCGTTGCTATATATAACATCAACACTTCCCAAACCTTGATTTTGAGGGAGCTTATTTTAATACCTAGTAATCTTGATATATTGATTTGGATGGAAGTAGGAGTGTTTAAGAAGAATATTTTGTGTTTGGTGAGATTAATGTGCATGCTTGAGGCATTGGAAAAGTAATTTAAAACAAATTTGAAGTTCCTAGCTTCCCTAATAGATGGCTAGCCTATAAGCAAGGTGTAATCGACAAATTGTTGATGAATAAATGGTTGTTTGGAAAGGCCAGAGGGGAGTCCATTTAAGGATCCTTGAGAGATAGAATGTTTTAAAGCTCTACCTAAGCCTTATGTCATGAGGAGGAAGAGGTAGCAAGAGAAGAGGTCTCCTTTCAAGAGGCCTCCAGAAGGATAAAAGGTAGAAGAGGCAAATCCACTGAAAATAATGGATAAACAAGGTTCAGATACCATATGCATTGCCCAAAGAATCCAAGAATTAGAAAAACCATAGGCTTTTAGCATGTGAAAAATGAATTTCCAACTGAGACGATCGAAATCTTTTGACATATCAAGCTCTATGATCATACCTAGAACTTTCGAGGTAGTGGGTGTGGATGTGTTCATGAGAAATGATGATGTTGTCAAGGATGTTCATTACTTTGACATAGCCCATTTGTTCTGAGGATATTAATGATGGGAGAAGAGGCTTCATCCTATTAGCTATAATTTTAGAGATGATTTGATAGATGATATTGCATAGTTTTATTATTCTCAAATCAGTAGAATTTTTGGAGTAGGCACTAAAAGGAAAATATCGTCTAGCGGAAGTTATAATGGAGTTTTTTAGTGTTATAAAATTGGAAAAATTTGTCAAAAAAACATCTGCTAAAACATTTGTTTGCAGTAACGGAGATTATAACAGAACTTCATCACAACTGAAAAAATCTGGGCGGCCAAAGGTTTTAGCGGATGTTTTTTTAGTGGTGCGCTTCATGGAACAAGTAAAATTGATGTGCTATATATATAAAAGAATCGGGGTTGCATAAATAACTAAAAGAAATGAGGCGTTGAATGCAAATAACATCGGTGCCTGAAATATATATTGCCCCAGTGTGTATATATCAAAAGATTCCCCGGGACATTCTTTTAAGGAAAGGCACTAGGGCAGGCAAAAAAAAAAATTGAGATGGTGTTTTTATTTAAACTCATAGCGTCAATGCGTATGATTTGTATAAACACACCAATGCACTAAGGATATAAAAGAAACATTGTTGTTCATTTTAATATTGCATTGGGGATGGAAATAATATCTTGTAGCACCAAGGCATTAGTTCTATGAAAGTACTAGTGATTTAAGAATTACAATGCACCAGGGCATTAATTGCAAACAATATCGATGCTTGTAAGAACTAAACGCCACTGTGTTGTCGTGTTCCTAAAAGGAATAGGTCATGCGAAAAATATGTCATAATCATGCATTTATATAACATAATGCACTAGTGCATGTTTATGTTATGGATGCACCAGTCTTTTGTATGATATTTTCTCTTTTTTGGAAACATGAACTTGTGATAGTGCAATTATTGTGATTTTTTAAATATGTTATTCATCGAAAAATTGATATATATCTTATAATAGTATTCATATAAATTAAATTTGATTAGTGCATTTGTATATGATATTTGAACTAATTTTTTATATTATCAGATTCTACATCTCTTCATTATAATATTTAATCATCCATATATTTAATTAGTGGTTTAACATTTCACAACGACATTGGATAACACAATAGAATAAATTAAAATGCATTTTATTATATATCAATAAGAGGCTTTTTTTCATACAAAATGGGATTGTTATCGGTAACCCCTTGTCTTTCAATTAGGACACTATGTACATTACATTAAACAAAATGTTTGATTTTCACATACAATTATTTCAAAAAATACATGTTGCATTGATATCCGAATAAATCATTTGTTCTTCGTTAGAAATGTTGTTAGTGCTCGAGCTACTTCCATGACTTGGGTTATTTGGACGAATTTTTTGTTGATTGCATCGATTGTTTTCATCTTCTTGATCTTGTTCCATCTATAAACATAAAAATAAAGAGTAATGTGTGTATTTAAATTGGTGAGAATAATGAAATTTGAACTAAATAATATATATCAATGTAAATTAAATAGAAATGTACAATAGAAAGAAGTGACTCATAAATTGTACACGTGGTTTTAAAACCAAGTCTTGTGCCTTTTTGCAACAAGTCTTGTGTTAGCGTAGTTCCATACTATGTTTCCTACATGTTTTAAACCCCATTATAAGTCACAGATTTAATATAAACGGTTTTTTTAGTCTATTAATTATAAACTTAAAGAATTAAAACAACATAGATACTTACAAATTCCACAATTAATTTTTGATATGCCAACATATACTCACAACTCATATTTAACCTAATTTCAATCAATTCTTCCAATGACTCTTCTTTGTATGTTATCACCTATTTGAAGACATTCAAGAATGGTTGTGTAAAAAAACTTAAAATATACAAAAAAGAAACCTTGAGTAGTTATAAGGAAATATTAACAATTACTCACAAACTTTGATATCAACCGTTTTCTTCCTTGTTGTCCTGCTTATGTGTTGAATGAGTTCCATTTTGTTTTCTTTTTTGTAAGAAAATACTTGAAAAATAGTATTTAATGCTAAATTATTATTTTGTATGTACAAAGTGAATCGTGATTACATACATTTGAAGCATGTTGTTGTTGAGATGGTTTGTCCATTTCTTTTACCATCTCCTTGTACACTTTTTTGGACATTCCTAGTGGCATGTTTCACATATCGGCTCGTTTATTCTTTGGGATTTTCATAAGCTTCCTGAAAAAAGTAATAAACTATTTTTATATTGATATATGAAAACTAAATATAACAAAATTGATATTAATAAATGAATGGGTTGTAGTAATATTTATATAGATAATTCTAGAAAATCATTTTAATTAGGAATATTACCTTTTGAATGATTCTTTTTTATTGTTATGTGTTTTTGCTATTACAAGTCTCACATGTCTCATTGACCATTGCTCTAGAAACGCTTCTTGTAGTTTAGATATAATTTGATTCTTTGAACCATTGGATTGATTTTTGTATTGTAAGTGGAAAGTATGTCTATATGTTTGTTCCACTATATCCCTCATAGTTTTGTAAAAAAAATCCCACTTTCATTAACCTCCAGCACCACTCCAGATGAGCTAAGGATCAATTCATCGTCATTTATATGTTCTATAATTTTCCTTTTCTTAGAACGACATTGATTTTTTCCTTCGTTGTTGTTCCTTGTAGAAAATTAAACATATATGAATTAATATATTGTTTGAAACATGTTATCTAATATTCTTAAATAGTTTATTAATGAAGATTCAAAAGAAAACTTATATTGAATAGTATTTTATCATTCACCTAATTTATCCTTTTGCAATTTTTCTATCATAATTTTACACTCTTATGCACTTACAATAGAAATAATATTATTGACCTTCTTCATTTTGTGGCTCTGCATGACACACATTAACCAATACATATTAGTTAAACTTACATATAGTTCAAACATATTAATTTTGTAAAGAATTTACAAAGAACTTATCTTCTCTACTTTTTCTGATGTGCTATCATTGTGTCGATTAGCTGTTACTTGAAAACATCTCAGACACTTTTTATCAATATAGAACATGTCCATTCAATACAGAAGCCATTAAATATATTTTATACATAGATCAAATAATTTTCAGCCAAAAAGAGCTCTGGTAACTGGTGTGTTTATTTGAATCAATGCTCTAGTGTGTTTAAGCCATTAAACGCACCGGGCATTTAATTATTCAGCACTGACAACAATAAATAATTTTAAATTATGATGATGTGATTTGAAACAATAAAAGCACGGAAATGAATTAACGATGTTTTTTGGATAGGTGTGTCAGTGTGTTATATTACACCAGGAGCACTGATAAACAGATTGGTTTGATACAATAGGGTTATAATACATCGGTGTGTTGTATTACATAGAGCGCACTAGTGCGTTACATTATATTAGCGCACCACGAAACATACGTCATTTTTTTTTAATCAGACAGGGTTGACAGGGTTTGGATTCAATTCAATAAGTGATCCCCCTACTTTACATATCAAATGCCCTATATATAGTAAGCACACAAACCCATTAAATCTAAAATTCCTAAAATGAAAAACCCTAATTGTGAAGTGGTAAAGGGAGTTAATGCTAAGGTGAAATTTTGCAATCACATAAGCAAGAATAAGTAAGGGTTTCAGATAAGTATTGGATTTTTTTGTTTTTTTTTTCTAAATTTTAATTAAATATAAATAGGAATAGTAAAATCAAGAGTAAATTTTTTATTATACAAGGCTTTTGAAATTTTTTCTGAATTTTGAATAAAACTAATAGAAATTGTAAAAAAAAATTAACATTAAAACTTAAAAATTTTGTTATGCGAGGTTTTGAGTGAATCACCATACCTTTCAAATTATGATCTTTCTATGATTCCAAAATATTTTTCTGCTCCATAGTGCTCCCAATGTGTCTCTCTTGCAAATGGTCTCTCTTTAAAAAAAAAATTGTGTAAAGGTTTGCCTTTGCATTATGCCATCAATGGTTTATAGTTGATTTGTCCTTGCATAATTGATCTGCCGGATGGGAAACCAAAACAATAACACAAGTTTAGATTCTTGAGATTAATAAGGTTTTACTTTACAAGAGAATTTGACATGAAAAATATTGTGTTATAGGTGTGCAGAGGACAGGAACACAGGCCTTCATTCATGATGAAGTTGTTCTTATCTTGGAAATTGCTATCAAAATTGAAGTTGTTGTTACAACGGAGGTTGTTGTGTCCTTGGAAATTGTTGTTTCCTTGGATTTTTTTGTTTCCTTAGAAATTATTGTAACCTTGGAAGTTGTTGTTACCAAGGAAATTGTTGTTACCATGGATGTTGTTGTTTCCTTGGAAACAGTTGTTGCCTTGGAATTTGTTGCTACCTGGGAAAATTTGGTTACCTTGGAGGTTGTTGTTACCTAGGAAACAGTTGTTACCATGGAGGTTGTTATTTCCTTGGAAGTTTTTGTTGCTTTGGAGATTGTTGTTACCTTGGAAATTGATGTTACCATGGAAACTATGAGCCTTTCTCACCATATTCCCATCCAACTATAATAGATATCTCAACTCCCTGCGAACAAGGCGATCTATATTATTCTCACCTGCACCAACCAGGATGGCCCTGAACCTGCTATAATGTTGACCCCTCTAATTATTATGGCCCTTCATCATTGTATCAAATTCATTGTGCTCTTCATCTGCACTGAATGGGACACAAGGAAATATCGTTTTAACGTGTGATAATCCATTTGTCGTTTGAAACAACCATCAATCGTCATTTCAACAGGATTAACTATGTTCAGCACCCTCCATGGGGGAAAATTCTCACATATCAATATCCTCACAGGTCACTTTCAGTGACATCAGGATTGGTTGGGACCAATTTATCTCCAAAGAAGTGGTGTGAGTATTCAGAGCATGGTTGTCCATATGATCAGCTAACTTATTTTCAATCCTTCAAACATGAGAGAGAATGGGAGCCTTGATCCTCCTAAAAATATCAATGACCCTTTGGAGATGGGATTCCAAGGCCCAGATCAAGGAGGCCTTAGATAGTGATGTGCCATTTTGTTCTTTTTTCATAATGGAGATGAACAAGAGTGAATCACCCTCTACAATCAACTGGTGTTGATTCATTTTCAGAGAAGTAGACAAACCAAATTCTAAACCCCATAGTTTTTCTTCATTATTGGTAAAGACATCCAACAAGCCAACATATACCAAAATAATACCTCCCACACTATTGCGTAGAACTCCACCATAGCTAGTAGGACCAAGATTTCCCCTCGATGCCCCATCAAATTTTTAGTTTGAGGAAGCCTTATGGTAGAGGAGACCAAGACAATGGACTTGAGGCTAGGGGTCTAGAGAGCATGTTGGAAGGGGATGGAGAGCACTGATGGATATTTAATTCATGAAGAATGGCTTTATAATTAGGGGGGTAGTACCAATATTGATATTTTCACTAGTGGGTTGCAATGGTTTTGTCCAGATGAGTAGTAATGATCTACCAAGCTCTATCAAGGGATGGGGCCTGACTCTTGAAAATTTGGGCATTTATTTCTTTCTGAATGATCCAAAGATTAAATCCAGGAGTGAGTTATTATATCGTATTAATGATGGGGCTCTTGTAGGGTAGGGTTTTCCAACCTTCCATGTTGAAAGGGATTGAGGAAGGGCATTGGTCAAGTCCTTGAAAGGCTCTGGTCAGATGCTCCCATATATTGGCCATGAAAATGAAATCCAAAAAGAGGAGTTTAAGAGTTTCCTCATGTGATTTACATAGAGGATACGCTGAAGGACCAATGAAACCATGCTTCCTTATATTTTCCCAGGTTAATTTTTTCTTATTATTGAAAAGCCAAAGAAAAAGGGCTACTTTCGGGGAATGCTTCAATTTCTATAAATGTCTCCAATCGAGGTCAAATTCCATACAATAATTTGAACTTAGGAATTTATATGATTCCTTTATGTTTTATTTCCTTTTCATGCCATATCCTAATCTAAGTGTTTCAGGATTGTCAATGACAAAAATTTTCGTATTTGCTAGAATCTGTTCTAGAATTTGATACTCGTCTTGGTGGTGTTGTTGATGTGCTAGGAGAGAATTGTCTAGTTGTGTCAAATAGCTTTTAAAGAAGATTTATTCTCCCAAAAGTGGGCCACAACTAATAGATCCTTGTTGGGAAGGTAAATATTCTTTACAGACAAAGACGATCCCTCTAGCCCAATGAGTGGGTCTAGCAATAAATGAGACAATCTACAAGACACTTTCCTAGATTACAATCAAAATAAGAGAAGAGGAAGGATACCTACCTCGCTCTCATGCTATAATGCACCCCTTTGTTGGATATATTGATCACTTTCTCCTCAAGATCAATCCTTACTGCTCATAGTGTTTGAATTCCTACACGAGAGGCCAAAGACATGACAAAGCATAAAAGTGAAACAAGTATAATCAAATGTAATCCACTTAATAGATCAAGGAGCATTAAGATAAATGAAGCATTAACACAGGAATTTATGGAAAGTGAACCAGTAGTTGTATATGTTAATAAACATAATAGGAAGCATACAACTCATTCCTTGATGTTAGTAGCCCTCCTTGAGTGATTGTCGAAGTCCAAGCTGAAGCTCTCCAAGCACTCCTTCTCCAAGCCAAAGTGAATAGCATGTAGGCACTATCTCATCATAAGGGTACAAATAATCAAACACCAATTGTTTGAGAATGGAGGGGAATGAATTTATAGGTAGAGAGAGGGAGCTAGGATCTCACCAAAGACAGGGTATGGTCCTCATCTCAAGGAGGAAGCTCATAGGGATAAGATCAAAGGGTAATACTAGGAGAATTCAACCACATCCATAATGAACATCATCCATCTCATCATTCTAGAAGCCTATAGATCACGAAGCTTCTCCTCCGCTTTGGGAAAACCTTCCTTTTAGGGTTCAGCTTGAGTGTCTAGGAAAAAGTCACGCTGGCAGCATGAAGCACCTATAATGCAACCTGTCATCAACACGAGAGGGCAATGTCATGGTTGTGTTGACTCGGAAATTAGGGTTTTGAGCTTATCTCTCTCAAGAAAGGCTCAAGGAAACTTTTCATTAGTTATTTAGGGAGGATCTAGACTACATATAAGGATGGGTACACTGCATAATTGTCAAGGTTTTGGCACTCTAGGGTATGACACAAGGAAGTGCAGGAGATGTGACAAAATATTGTGTAACAGATGCCCCCTAAAGCATGAAGGCAGAATAGGGAATGATGGTTCAGATGCTTTACAAGCTAGTGCAAGGACTATAACAAACACCATCAGGAGACCTACAAATCAAGGACGCATATACATATACATATCTGATACCTTTGTCATATATATCAAAACATGAATCCATAGTATGGACTCAGCAATCTAGATATAAAGGACCATGTGAAAATATCCATGGTATGGGCGCAGCCATCCAAATGAAAAGGATAGTCTAGAAGTCTAAGATTCACAGTATGGGCGCAGCCACTCAATATAGAAGGATAATCATCATCATAGATATAAGGTCCCACAGTATCGTCATAGCCATCTGTATAGAGGAAACATGTATACAGTCATGAATAATACATAACTCCACGCAGCTTGAGTTTTATTAGACAGAACTCAGGGTCTTGCACTCCATCCCAACCTAATCAAAGTAAGAATTCTAACATGTGAATGAATGTGTTGAAGTCGAACATGCTATAAAACCACCTAATTACCGGCCAATGATGTGAACCATTAACAGGGATGAGAGAAACCACCAATAATGACAATGGATCTCAAGGTACGACAGTATAATCCGTGAATGTGAAAATGAAGTTGAAGTCGAACACTCGTGGAATCATCTAATCGAAGGCCAATGATGAAAATCTGTCGTCAAATGTGAATAAATTTCCATTAAGGCATCCAAGATCTAAGGTACTAAAAGGGAGTTTTTAAGTAATCTTCTTGGATAATGAACTGAAGTCGACAGGAAATGACATGTCGAAGGATGGCCATAATGATTCCCTCATCATCAACACGAAATAAGGAATAAAGTAGGATAAACGAGTAGGATACAGGACTGTGGAAAAATTTCAGACAATGTATAGGTAATAAACTGCAGATAGGACTTCTCTGTAGCATATCGGCAACACAAATCTAGAGTGTGGTAGCATTTGACTCAACATAGGACCAAGGGTCATGATGACGACGTGGAATAGTCATATGGGAGGAAAAAATGGATTCCCCAAACCTAGGAAGGCAAGTGACCAAGTGAGGATGTCCCAAACCTGACATAAGCAACAGATGAGTGTCATGTTCAAGAGCGACACGCTACCTATATAAGAGATGTTTCACTTTCACTTTTTCCCCACTATTTCTAGTGAGTACCCCAATTATTTTTAATCACAAGCTTGAAGGGGATAGCATATGCTTTTCATATATGTTCATTCTTTGAATGAATCCATCCTAGAAATTTTTACGAGTCCTAGGAAAAAGGAACTTAGTCTTGTCCTGGTGACAAGTCCTGCGTCATTTATGTTTTATGAATCCGATGGAGGTGAAACTCGTCATTGTGTTCATGTTTAGAGAGTTTGAAAATGAAGCAGGAAAGAAAATTCCAAAGGTCCCTTTTCGTAAATCATCTCTTGAACCTAAAAAGGTAGAAAACAATATCCAAGAGAACCTCCTAGCCATGTTCGACTAAGGTATTCCTTTTTCGTACAATAGTCTATCTTAGTCTGGAAAAGGGTTAAAATTATACTCGGTAGATGTCATTTCATTTAATTTTATGAGTTCGAAACAACAAGTACTTGGAAATCTTTTCATTTTTTGAGAGTTGGAAAAGAGCTTAAAGATGACTCCACCTAGAGGAACGAGTGCCATAAAAGGATAGAAATTGGTGCCAATCATGATGGAATTGCTCAAAAAATGTAAGGGTCAAGAGGCTGCCTCTGAAAAGACCACTCATCATATATGTTCCTCAGGCAACGGTAAAACAACCAAGTGAAAGTGTATGATGGCCAAAGATATGGTGATGATGGAAAGGAAAAAACCAAGGCTCATCTAGCAAAAATAGGCTAACAAGACGGTAATCATGAGAGGTAAAAAGGGAAATGGTTTCATTTTTACACAAGCTTGAAACATGAGAAACTATGCTTGGATTTGGTTTCATTTTTTCACAAGCTTGAAACAAAGATAAACTATGCTTCATATAATTTTTCATGCCCCTGACATAATGGCTCAATTCGAGGTACATGACCCCCAAGCTTCATTTCATTCACCTATGCAGACTACTTATTACTAACAAGTGGATGGAATGAAGGTTCACTTGTAAGATCAAGTGAAAGACTCGACTGGGGTTTTACGAGATCTAATCAAAGACTCGAATCGGAAGGGGATTTGTTTCATTTTTTAATGAGCTTGACACGGGAAATGAACCATTCTCATGACACCTATTTCATTTTTTAACGAGGTTGACATAGTAAAAGAACTATCCTCATGGCCCTTGTTTTATGTTTTAACGAGCTTGACACAAGACAAGGAACTCTGCTCCAAAGACTTTGATCATAGACTAAAAGAGGTCATGGCTTCGAAGAGGTTCTCATCATATGGGAGAAAAACACTCTGGAAGGGATACATGTCCAGGGATCCGAATGAAAAATCAGGCTCTAATGCTCGTAGTACATGATGTACTACATTACCTACTAGATCATCAGTAGATGTGGGCATGGAACAGGTGGCCACATAATTAACCTGTGGTGGGGGTGATACCGCTTACACATAAGAACCATTTAGGGATGATGGTTGATTGGGAGTTGATTCAGTACCAATGAATGTAAGTTGATCAATGATCATAATTCTTAATTCATGTGGGAAACACATCATTCAAGAGAGGGAAGAGACAAGAGCTCCCATGACATAAACATAATCACGGCCAAGGAGTAGATTAAAATCCAATGGGCATTGGACAACCATCACGTCTATATAGAAAGTCTTTCCTCCCAAAGTAATATCAAACCTGGAAAGGATCCCTAATGGTTGACTAGTTCCTCTGTTAAAAGCTAACAGATTTAGGGTGACTGGGACAAGCTAAGGAGAACCTAAAGGTTGCCAAGCAATTGAAGACAGGATGTTAACAAATTGCTGTCGTCTATCACTGTGCTAGTGTTATAGAAATATTTGGGCACTGCAACCCCAATCACATATGTACATAAACCAAGGGATTCTAAAACCCCTAAAAGTGTTGTTTCATACCCTAAAGGGATGAGGTCAGCTGATTACATCATTTCCCAGAAGTTCTCCCCGAAAAATTGCTCAGAACTAGTCAAAACTGGACCATACAGACTACTCCATGCTGAGGGTGCGATGCATCTCACTTGTCACATGCAAAGGGTGTGATGCATACTGAAAAGCCATTCTGTAGGGTGCGATGAGCGAGAGCAGACAAATGGCAGATGCAGTTTACTAGGTGGAAGCCCATAGAATCTTCTAGAAACTGCCCATTTGACACTTGCCTCTCTGAATTCGCTCAGGGATGAGTAAGAGATCATGAAATCTCCAAGTGGAACCAAGAAATATCAGTGAAATGACACTAATCAAAATCCCAAAAGCTGACTCGCCCACCTGCAAATATCTATATATGGATCCCTCATCCTAGAGATCCAAAGGCTGGAATTTTATATTTTTGTAAGGAAGTGTTGTTAGTTTCTCTATGAAGCATTGTAGTGTTGGGTGATCTAGCTTTTCATGAGGTGAAGAGGGCTTTCATGCTAGGAGGATAGTGCTGGGTCGGACCACTAGGTTGTAATCCTCTCTTCTACTACTTCTATCAATAAAGCTATTTGAGTTTTCCTCCATATTCTTGTATATTTTTGAATCTTGTATTGGTGTATGCATTTGTATGGTTAATATACATTTGATCCTATATTGTTTATGCTTATAGATCTATATGCTTTGATGGTATTATGTTTCTTTGACTCTACAGGTGTTCTTTGAAGCGGGAAAAGTGAGGAAAGAGTGGCAAAGCTTTGTCAAAGGGGGGAGGAAACAAGAAAGGAGCCAAGCAAAAGAATGAGGTTGGTACTCTCTGCTTCTCTCTCATCTATCTCTCATAAAGGAAAACACAAGTAACTTTAGTTTGTTTGTTTCTAAGATAGCTACCTTTCTTAGTGGGACTAGCAGCTCTAAATGGACACTAGTTTTCCCAATAACAAAATGGCGACTCCACTGGGGAGCGAATAGTTTGTTTGTTTGTCCTTTTCGTTTGCTTTATAAACTATAGACGGAGCTTGAAGTTAAGCCAGCTAACCTTCGAATTGCTTTTGCTATGCAACTATAAAGTAGATCAACGTTGTTATAATCAATCTTCGGGTTGGTTTATGAACTGAACATCTGACTTGCAAATGTACTAAGAGCCTTGGTGGTAGCTCAATAACCTCATTATATCAACCCCTATACTTTTTGTTTACTGCCTATCATAAGCTCAGCTTAAATCCCTGAACTTAGCTGCAAACTGTGAGTGAAAATCGAACTCAGTCTCATCCCTGGACCATCGCACTATCTCTCATTGGAAGTTTGGATGCATCACACCTCCCGTGTGCTGCAAGTGAGATGCATCCATGTTTCCCATAAGGACAGGTGTGATGATTGAGTGAGACTGTTTCTGCCTCCAGATTTTGGTTTTTTCTTCATTGTTTTCAGCTCTATTCAGAAGTTTTGTTGTCTATGATCAGTATATCACTGTTGAAACCTTGTTCCTTTACATTATTCAGCCTCCATTGATAAGGAATTGTGAATGTTTTTAATGTATTTTTCATCATTTACAGTCCTCCTTTACAAATAGTATCTTAATAGAACTGTCGTCTTTTGATTTGAAAGTGTCGCAACTATAATTTTCAGTCAAGAAAAAGAGTGTCGTAAAGTCTTCCTCTTTTGGGTAGCCAATTACGCTTATGCCATTGTATTTTATTTGAATCATCAATTCTTTTAAGTGTCGAAAGCATTTTTCAAGTCGAAATTGAAAGTGTTGTCTAAATATTCCTTTCGTTTTTGAAAAGAAATTGCTAAAGTGTCGCTTTGAGGAAAGATAGTTCGGATCTGTACTTAGTTTTCTTTTTTTCATTCTCACATTAAAGAAACTGAAGAACAAATACATGCACGTGCATTTGCATTTACACTACATGCGAAAATTGATTTAGGATAGTGCATCTTAGTGTGTTCTCTCTGCTCTATGTTGAAATAATTTTACTTCTCTTTCCTTAGTAGCTAGGATTTTCATTACTAAAAGAGAGTAAACGATTGTTTATCATCTTAGATTGCATATTTAGGAATTGTATATCTACATAACATGGTGGACCTTAAAGGAAAATTTCTTAAGAAAGATCAACTATAAAATAAACCTCAATGAACATAAATATGCTTTGGAACCTAACGCACAACATCTAGAAGTCTAGGCTAGAGACATATTCTGGCGTCGTAAAGCCTGGTAACTATCATTTTCATTGTAGGTTGGGTGATTCCTCCTCTTTAATACAACAAGTGCGAGTATGGACTTGTGCTCCCACGTACCATTGAGTATATATTGGGAGACCACAATAAGATATATCCTTTATCCTTAGGAAGTCGTGTTTGTCGCCCTATCGATCGCAATGCACTAAACACAACATTTGGGAAGATTGATTGCCGTACATAAAAAGTATTTTGCAGTTTTATGATTGATTTGGTAATCCCTCTATCTAGATTTCTAGAGTAGTCACTTTCGTTCCTTTTCAAACTCCTTAAAAGAAAAGGTCCATCTGAGAACTTGTCACTTCAATCTCATTAAAAATCAAAAGCGACTAGAGTCATCTTTAGCTTTTTATCGACTCTCAAAAATTGAAAAAGCAAGTTGTGTCAAAGCGTCATAAAATTTATTTTAATCGGAATAACATCATTGTTCCCTCGTTGATCTTAGGTTGAGAAAATGAAGTCCACCAATCAAGGATTTCCCCTTGGGGGGAATTCTAGTCCTTTCTCCTCTTGGGGAGATGTTGTTGCTCCACATATGTCTACATTGTCCCTTCCAGGACTCACAATTGGCCTACTAGTATGGCTTTTCTCGACCTCTATTGTTCAAAACACCTCAACAATCAAATCAGCAACCAGTTGAAACTGAAGTCGCTCCCCCACCTTCTACTTCGTTTGTTTCTCCCTCTCCTTTTTCCTCTTTGCTTGGTGAAGCTAATAATGCTAAAAACCAAGTAACTGATAAGAAGAAGAAAGGGAAGGAGAAGAAGAAGAAGAAGCCAACGGCGAAAGGGGGCAACCATGCATCATTTGGCGAAACTCCACACATTGCACCATCCAAACCTAAATCTCCATGTGTCATTTGCAAAGGAGACCACTATCATCGAGATTGTCCTTGCATCCCACGGATCTTAAGGGACTGGTCTTCTCGCTTGCATAATCCAGTGTCTTCAACCTCTTATGATCATGTTGGGAGCACACCATCAACTAGTGAAAACGAAGTCAATGGACAGAAAGGAAGATCTAAATTTCCTTGTAGACTATGTGAAGGCAATCATGCCCTCCACCGTTTTCCTTTCCTGGACGAAGTTAAAAGATTCTTGGATAACCTTCTCGCTTCACTACAGTGACTTCCTCCTCGATACAAAAAACTCTTGCCGAGTCCATCACTAGTTGAAAATTCGACTGACACACCTTTGTTGTCAGTTGAAGCACCTATAATTGAAGATAAACCCTCTGAGTCCACACCAGACCAAATTCAACAGGCTGAGATGGCAGTTGACCCAGTCTTGTCTTCAAAATGTCCACCTTCAGATGATACAGTCACCAAAGAGAATGAAAACAACACAATTCAAATTCTTTTTGTTAACACAGAATCTGATGAACATGGGGGAAATCTACCCATTCCTTTACCATAGGAAGGAAGTTCGTAAGAGATTCATCCAGTCATTTATTCGGTCCCTCCTCCAAGCAATCTAGTCATTTCCTTCGATTGGAATCTACTAGGGAGACCCTGCCTACCATCTAATGTACCATTCTGAATCATAATACAAGTTTATAGAATGATCATGGCTGGTACTATCATAGATGATGGGGCTTCCATGAGTATCCTTTCCTCAACTACTTGGAAAGTGCTTGGTTCACCATCGCTTCTGCCTGAGATTAGAAATCTGTCAGGATTTAACAAAGGAACCAGTTGACCGTTAGGGATCCTTCCAAATTTGCCTATAACTTTGAGAAGGAAAACCATTCATCTAAACATGATGGTAGTCCAAGGGCCTCTAGATTACAATCTACTCCTTGGGCGTGACTACATTTACAGCATGAGAGCTATTGTTTCCTCACTCTTTCGAGTGATGTGTTTCCCGTATGAACGCAGAATGGTCCAACTCGTTGACCAGCTTTCATTCCCCGGTTCAAACATGGCTACTAGTCAAATGCCATCCCTTACTGATCTTTTTGCACAAGGAATGTCTCATCAACCTCCAGTCCGTCCACCTGATGAGTGCGAGTGGTCCGGTGAATGTGACTAAACCTAGGGGGCATGCGCCCTAGTCTGCTTTGGGAGGAAAACCCTAGATATAAGGTAGGTTTCCACGTAGGAAATATGACTAGTCTTAAACACCCGTCCATTTAGGAAAATTGGATTAGAATGGAAAAATATTCCCTCGTCAAACGTTATGTGAGTGGAGCCTCCCACCATTCACCTTTTTCTATTTTGATGGACAGAGCCAAGGAAGTGTTTTGTCTGCAAATGTGGACGAAACAACCTTGCTTTAATGCAAGAACTTCCATATGGTAACCTCGAAACTCTACTTCTCTTTATACTTAGGGGCATGCAAACCTTTTGTACGCAAGTGAAAAGTGACCAGCATAACTCTAACCCCGTAGTTTTTACTAACTTCAACTGCTTAAGTTAGGTGATTGGTCTAGTCAACCATTCACCTTTACAGGGACCGATGGAAACGACAAAGTAAAGGTAAACTTTCCCGTCGAGAAGCTATCCTACCTAACCTCAGTAGTTCTTTAATCCCTAGGGCAGTAGTTGGTCGTTCCTAGCTTACATATAAAAGGTTCCAAAGCAAAGTTGCGCATGGGGCAAGCTCCCTAAAAAATGAATCTACTAATGAGAGACATCCTTATTATACGACTGGCACAAGCAATGTTTTCGCAAAGTTCAAGCTCGTTAAAAAATAAACCGAGTTATGAGCATATGTTCCCCTAGAGTTCAAGCTCATTAAAAAATGAACCCACTTTCGGTAAATAACCTTTGTGATCACATTACTATCAGCTTTTGAGCCTTTGTCATGTTCTTACCATCACCTCCACTTTTTAGCCGATTATCCGCCTCCACTTGATTGTTTACCCTTTTGAGGAATAGCTGGGACAAGTGATTTTGTTAGCCATCTTCTTTACACTTCCGTGATTGAAAAGTTCCAAACCTTACCTGGAACCAGCTGTGTTACACTGAAATTTGTCACCATGGTTATCTGCAGTTAAATAGCCATGTTGTCCTCCTTGTCAAGCCTCAAACCTTTGCTC
>APFE031577624.1:185248-201138 GCA_000404065.3 Pinus taeda
CTACCTTGCCTGCGTGTACGCACTCCAAACACACTGTACCTGCGTACTTGTATGCTCTGTAAGCCAAAGGATGGGTGTGTACCCCTGTAAAGGTCAAAAGGCGCGAGTTTCATCTTTAAAAAGTTACTTGGGGTCACTTCTAGAGCCTTCTAGAAGAGTGTTTGACGTGTATTGAGCGCCTCCAGATGGTTCATGCATCCCTATGATAGAGGAACTTATCCCATCAAGAGAGGAGCTACCCCATCCAAAAGAGGGAGTATCCCATTGATGTTGGAACTGAATAACTTCCTCTAGAATACTATAAATACAGGCCTTGGGCCAAAGGATGGGAGGTTGAAAGCTGAACATTCTAAAGGGTAAATGCTGCTGGAATTAGGACTTCCATTGTTGACTTGTGAGGAGAGATCACTATCCTTCCTTGTTGCCATAGTGGGAGTGGGTGAGCTTGTCAAAGTAGAGGAAATCTCTTGTTGGACCCTGGGAGGAGCTTGCACAACACCAAGGCTCAGGTTGTAATGGTTCCTTTTTTGTTTCCTTAATACAAATAAGTCCATTCTTCTCAATGATTTGTTGTTAATGAATTATTTCATGTACTCCTTGGTCTATGTGATGAATATGCTTTGTTTTATGATGAATATTCAGGTGTTATGTAATCGTTTGCTTTGTTAGTGTATGCAGGTCTTAAAGTGAAGGAGGAGCTCATCTGGATCAGCAAGGCTGGACTGCTACAACAAGCGTTGGACCTAAGGTAAGATTGAAGAACACTTGATCTCTCATAGAATAACGTGTATTTAGAGAAGGATTGCTCTTGTTTGGTTTGTTTGTCACTAGAGAGTCTTAGACTCCTAGGGAGGTTAGGTTTGTCCGCAAACATAACTCTTTCCGCATGACAAGCTGCTACCTAAAAATATCACTTGTTCCTCAAAGACGAGTATCTTTTAAGCTCTTTTTAGACTCGTAAAATATAAAAAAGATTGCCAAGTAATTGGCCTCTCCAGCTCGTTAAAGTGATTGGAAGTGCCATCCCTCCTCTATATTTTAATCTTTTTGGACTTGAGGGATCATTACACAAAAAGATCGAGTGCTTATCTTTTTCGGCTCGTTAAAGTGATTGAAAAAGTTATCGCTTTCGTATTATTTTATACTTTTTCGGACTTAAGGGATTATATTACGAAAAAGGATTACTAGAGTTTCCTTTCTGTCTCTTTTCAGACTCTCTAAGACTGAAAAGGACCGAGTTATCTTTGTCATTAAACTCATTAAAACAATAGTGACAAACTTGTCCATTACAGACAAGAGCGAGTTTCACTGTCGCTAGGCTCGCTAAAAGATAGTAACAGGTTTACCTGAAGGGAAAATTATAGAACAAGCATATGTTATCCTCCTCAAGCTTGAGAAAAATAAAGAGGTACTGGTCAAAAATGACTGGGGAAATATTGGGAAGAAAACTTGAAGAACTTCATTAGTAGCAGGTCGCTCTTGAACATGACACTTTCACTCCATCACCATGATTGAGTCGGGTTGGGTTATTCCGTTCACCAGCCATATCACCATTGGTCCTCCGTACCATCCTTTTTTGGGGTTAATGCTACCAATCCATTTAAGTGTCGCCTATATGTTCAAGAGAAGTCACTTAGAGAATTCACCAACCCAGCTTATGCCTCATCCACTGCAATACCCTCACACTCCATTCTTTCATGATCGACACCCTGAACCTTGTATCATTAGATCGTTTTCACCTCCACAAAATCATTTGCTTTGTTTCGTGTCGTAGATGTGGGATTCATTAAGGCCCTCCTACGACGGGTCACTTCTTGTCGACATCAGCTCATTATCCAAGAAGTTGAACTAGGAACAACCCTTTCAGTACTTTGAAGCTTGCATGCCTCAATGGCAAGTTTCTCACTTCCGGCGACAGGTTTACATCAATAGCCTTCGATTAAAATATTTTGCTTGGTGTTCGACATCGACTCATGTATTCACACCACCTAAATTGTACTGCAGTACCTTGAGGGTCATTATCATTATCAGTGATTCCTCTCATGCCTGTTAATAGCTTTCATCATTGGTTGGTAATCAGGCGATGTCTTTCCATGTTCAACATCAGAGCACCTTTTCACATGGATCGACTTGTACTTACGGCAAAGATTGAACGATTTTGAAGACCTCGGATCTAGTTTCGTCCATCCAGGCTGTGATATATTTAGAAAAAAATAAAGAGAACAAATGTATATCATAGATGCACAGATAATCATCCAAGCCAAGGGATGATGGCTCTACCAGAATCATCAGTCTGCCACACAGACTGTTGTCTGTCCTATGTACATGAAAATGAATTTATAAAGTTGAGTATGGGAATGCCCGCCGCAGCTAGATCATGAAAATATTATGAAGATAATTTATTTTATTGTATCTTATTATAGGTCACCTTCCAGTTAGAAAAACCTCGGATCCTCATGATAAAGAATTTCACCCAACATCAGAAGATTTACGACCTCATGCTTTAGGGGGAAACTATTATAGACATATTTGGGCACTGCAAACCCAATCACATATGTCCATAAACCAAGGGATTCTAAAACCAGTAAAAGTGTTGTTTCATACCCTAAAGGGACAAGGTCAGCTGATTACATCATTTCCCAAAAGTTCTCCCTGAAAAACTGCTCAGAACTAGTCAAAACTAGACCATACATACTACTCCATGCTACGGGTGTGATGCATCTCACCTATCACATGGAAAGGGTGTGATGCATACTGAAAAGCCCTTCTATAGGGTGCGATGAGTGAGAGCAGACAAATGGCAGAGGCAATTTGCTAGGTGGAAGCCCAAAGAATCTTCTAGAAACTTCTCATTTGACACTTGCCTCTTTGAATTCGCCCAGGGATGAGTAAGAGATCATGAAATCTCCAAGTGGAACCACAAACTATCAGTAAAATAATACTAATCAAAATCCCAGAAGCTAACTCACCCACCTGCAAATATCTATATATGGATACCTCATCCTAGAGGTCCAAAGGCTGGAATTTTGTATTTTTGTAAGGAAGTGTTGTTGGTTTATCTATGAAACATTGTAGTGTTGGGTGATCTAGATTTTCATGAAGTGAAGAGCACTTTCATGCTTGGAGGATGGCGCTGGGTCATACCACTGGGTTGTAATCCTCTCTTCTACTACTTCTATCAATAAAGCTATTTGAGTTTTCCTCCATATTCTTGTATATTTCTCAATCTTGTATTGGTGTATGCATTTGTATGGTTAACATACATCTGATCCTATATGTTTATGGTTATAGATCTCTATGCTTTGATGGTATTATGATGCTTTGACTCTACAGGTGTTCTTTGAAGCGGGACAAGTGAGGAAAGAGTGGCGAAGCTCTGTGTTATAGACATATTTGGGCACTGCAACCCCAATCTTATATGTCCATAAAACAAGGGCTTCTAAGTCCCTAAAATTGTTGTTTCATACCCTAAAGGAAGAAGCTCAGCTGATTACATCATCTCCCAGGAGTTCTCCATGAAAAACTGCTCAGAACTAGTCAAAACTGGACCATCTCACTTACTCCAAGGTCAAAGTGTGATTCATCTCACCTAATGCACACAGGGGGTGTGATGCATACTAAAAAGCCCTTCTATGGGGTGCGATGGGCGAGAGTAGACAAATGGAAGTGACAGTTTGCAAGGTGGATGATCATGGAATCTTCCAAAAACTTCTCCTGTGACACTTGCCTCTCTGAATTCGCCCAGGGATGAGTAAGAGATCATGAAATCTCCAAGTGGAATTGAAAACTATCAGAGAAATAACGCTAATCAAAAACCCAGAAGCTGACTCACCCCCCTACAAACATCTATATATGGATCCCTCATCCCAGAGATCCAGAGGCGGGAATTTTATATCTTGTAAGGAAGTGTTGTTGGTTTCCTGGTGGAACATCATAGTGTTGGGTGATCTAAGCTTTTCATGAGGTGAAGAAGGGCTTTCATGTTGGGAGGATGACACTGGGTCAGATCAATGGGTTGTAATCCTCTCTTCTACTCTTTATATTAATAAAGCTAATCAAGTTTTCCTCCACATTCTTGTATGTTTGATGATATATGCATTTGTGTGGTCAATATATATTTGGTCCTATATTCTTTATGATTGTAGATCCCAGTACTTTGAAGGCATTATGCTCCTTTGAATTTACAGGTACTCTTTGGAGCAGGGTAAGCAAGGAAGGAGCGACAAAGATCTGTCAGAGGGGAGAAGGAACAAGCAAGGAACCAAGCAAAAGATTGAGGTTGGTATTCTTTGCTCTTCTCCTATCTACTTCTCATAAAGGAAAACGAAAGTAACTTTAGTTTGTTTGTTTCTAAGATAGCTACCCATCTTAGTGGGACTAGCAGCTTTGTATGGACACTAGATTTCCCGATAACAAAATGGCGACTCCGTTGGGGAGCGAATAGCTTGTTTGCTTGTCTATATTTGTTTGCTTTATAAACTATAGACGGAGCCTGAAGTTAAGCCAGCTAGCCTTCGAACTACATTTCCCATGCAATTGCAAACTAGATCAATGTTGCTTTAGTCTATCTCCAGGTTTTGTTTATAAACTGAACAATTGATTTGCAAACATCCTAATTGCCCTAGTGGTGGCTCAAGTAGCCTCATTAGATCAGCCCCTTTGATTTGCATTTACTGACTATCATTAGCTCGGCCTAAATCCCTAAACTAAGCTACAAACTTGACCAGAAACCAAGTTGAAGTCTCGTCCCTTGACCATCACAC
Organism: Pinus taeda; assembly: GCA_000404065.3. Lineage (NCBI taxonomy): Eukaryota > Viridiplantae > Streptophyta > Pinopsida > Pinales > Pinaceae > Pinus > Pinus taeda. Next base: position 190,012 of record APFE031577624.1, read on the forward strand.
CTTCTCCTCTTGGCAATCTGGATGCATCACACCTCCCATGTGCAGTAGGTGAGATGCATCCATGTTTCCCTATGTTACAGGTGCGATGATCAGATAAGACTATTTCTGCCTCCAGATTTTGGTTTTTGTTCACTCTCTTCAGCTTTTTTTAGGACTTTTGCTGTCTGTGATCAACATACCATTGTGGAAACTCCCTTCCTTTGCATTATTTAGCCTCCATTTTACAAACAATTGTGAATGTTTTTATGTATTGTTTGCCATTTACAGTTCTCCTTTACAAATAAGTAGCTTAGTCGAACTGTCGTCTTTTGATTTGGAAGTGTCACAAGTGTCATTTTCAGTCAAAGAAAAGAATCCTACTATTCTTGATGGTCGATTACACTATTACTCTTTTATTTGATTTGAATTAATAGTTTTTCAAGTGTCGAAAGCAGTTTTCAATTCAAAATCGCAAAGTGTCATCATTATCTTCCTTTCGTCTTTTGAAGAGAAAATTGTTAGTACTGTCGCTTTGAAAAGATAATTCAGATTTGTACTTAGCATTGTTTTTGTCATTCACACATTAAAAAAGCAGAAAACAAATACATGCATGTGCATTTGCATTTAGACTGCTTGTTGATTTTGATTTAGGATAGTGCATCTAGTGTGTGTTCTTTGCTCTATGTTGAAATAATCCCGCTTCTCTTTCCTTAGTAGCTAGCATTTTCATTGCAAAAAGAAGAATAAACGATTGTTTATCATCTTAGATTGCATTTTAGGAATTGTATATCTACATCACGAGGTGAACCTTAAAGGAAAATTTCTTAAGAAATATCAACTGTAAAATAAATTCAATGAACATAAAAACGCTTTGGAACCTAACGCACAACATTTAGAAGTCTAGGCTAGAGACGTATTCCAGTGTCGTAAATCCTGGTAACTATCGCTTTCATCGTAGGTTGGGTGATTCCTCCTCTTTGAGACGACAAGTGCTAGTACGGACTTGTGCTCCCACGTACCGTCGAGTATATATTGGGAGACCACAATAGGCTATATCCTTTATCCTTAGGAAGTCGTGTCTGCTTCCCTATTGATCGCAATGCATTGAACACAACATTCAGGAAGACTGACTGTCGTAGCGTAAAAGTATTCTGCAGTTTTGCAATTGATTTGGAAATCCCTCTGTCTAGATTTCCATAGTAGTCTCTTTCATTCCTTTTTAGACTCCTTAAAGGAAAAGGTCCATCTGAGCACTTGTCACTTCAGGCCCATTAAAAATCAAAGGTGACTAGAGTCATCTTTAGCTTTTTCTCGACTCTTAAAAATTGAAAAAGTAAGTTGTGTCAAAACGTCTAAAATTCATTTAATTCGGGATCACTTTTTCCCCTTTATTTTGAGTTGATCGAGTAATCCGCAATCGTGGAAGAAAGTCAATCGAAACTCGTCGTTCGTAGAGATTAACAAGTCAACCGTCTTTGACTCTAGAAATGAAACTATTCTGGACAAATCGAACTCGTTTAACCCGATCAATGTCCCCTGGTTTGCTTGGAACTTGTGTTCCAACATCCTCAGGGACTCCGGTTACTCCAACCATTTATGGTATCCCTGCCTTTACAGAAGAATTTCCATGGCCACAAGAGGACATTAGAACTGATCATAGTGTAATGGTAAACGCTTCTATTCCTGAACCGGCTCCACCTACAGCTGATTTGGATGGTGTTACCCCTCCAACAATTGTCGCTGCAGAGACTATACCTTCTTCGGCACCAGAAATATTTTACAGACCTGACGGTCTACCTCTCCCACCTGGATTGATTGCTATAGAAGAGATTGTGGAGGATCCTCCATCCAGTACTCCATTGCATTTTGGAGCTGGGATCACCCTATATCCTTCTTCATCAGAAGTTAGTCTCCCTTCATCGCAAGTTCCTATAGAATCGCTAGGAAATCTTTTGGATAGACTAAATATGTTTGAACAACCATTGACATCTAGGACTATGTCAACTGACGCAGCAGCAACAGAACCTCCTGCTACTACTCCAACAATGTTCGCTGGTGTACCATCTGTCCCAACTAGCTCTCAACCGCTAGACAGAGTCCATCCAGGGACTGTTTCGACAATATGGTATGTTCCTGTTTTTTCGTCCGAAATAATATCCAGAATCTCTTATGTTGAGTCTCAGCAAATTGATCCTTCGCAACAGTATCAATTTGGGCAGTCTGGTCCCCAAAGGCCAATCATTCCTTTGAGCACTAGATTGCCACTGTATGGGGGGCAGTATGCCCTTTCATTGTTCCCTCCGAGAGAACAACCATATGATAGTTCGCAACAGAATTCGAGTCATGCTAGAATTACGTCCAGTGGTTGGGTGCCAATACTGCCTCAACAACCAAGAGTTGTATACTCAATGCAACCAAGTATATCTATGTCAAATAACCCCACTACATCAGCCATTATGACGGTGTCACAAGTACAAGCGTTGCTTGTTGTATGCCAACCTCAAGTTTCTCAGGTCGTAATACAGTAGCCTCTTGTCTCCACGATGCAACCACAATCACCAATTAGTGGCTCCTTAACTGGAGTGAACCAGGCTCAAACGGGTATTATTACCCCTCATCTTGGTCAAACAGCCAGTATTGGACAACAACAAATGGTTTCACAACCATGGCTAGTGCAATATCAACAACCGCAATTCTAACAATCTTACCAAGGATCTGAGCAACAAATCTTTGCGAGTAATGGGCAGCCGTATATTCAAAATGGTCAACATTAATCATATCATTATGGTTATGCCCATCAACCTTACCAAAGTTATCAACATCAAATGCATTATGATGGTATGCAAAGACCCACTGCTCAGGCAATCCCATATTATCCTGGGTATGCTTCGCCGAACCTGAATCAACAGTTGCCCTTCATGGCGACTTTAGAGTTACCGGATCTAAATCGGCTAACAAACGATCCAATTGCTTATGCCCCTTGGTGGCCGGTGATTCCTCATAAACTTCCATCAGATATTCCTAAATTTAATGGAAATCCGGGTGAAGACCTGTCGAATCATGTGATGACCTTTCATCTGTGGTGTTCATCCAACACTCTCAATGATGTTTCGATTAGGCTTCACCTTTTTCAGTAAACGTTAACTGGTTCGGTAGCAAAATGGTACATCGAATTGCCTAGAGCTTCATTCGATAACTTCAGCACCCTTGCCACAACCTTTTAAACCCATTTTCAGTTACCAATAAGGTATGAAACAGGAATAGAACTTCTTACCAATTTCAAACAAATGACGGCCACTCACATATCTGATCATATTCATGAGTGGCGACATCGTCGTAGAATGGTAAAAACATATGTTCCTGATCAGTTGCTAGCTGAATGGTTTATTAAGTCATTGTTACCTTCTATCACAGAAAATGTGGCGAAGGGAGGGGTCGTCACTGAAGAGCAAGTCATTGCTCGTGCGTAATATCTAGAGTTGATATATACTGAGTCTAGCATGCTCTATGACAAAATCCCTAATGCTCCTAGACCAGAATTTTCCATTCCTCCATGAAACATATTTGGGCACTGTAACCCCAATCTTATATGTCCATAAACCAAGGGCTTCTAAGTCCCTAAAAGTGTTGTTTCATACCCTAAAGGAAGAAGGTCAGCTGATTACATCATCTCCCAGAAGTTCTCCATGAAAAACTGCTCAGAACTGGTCAAAACTAGACCATCTCACCTACTCCATGGTCAAAGTGCGATGCATACTAAAAATCCCTTCTATGGGGTGTGATGGGCGAGAGTAGACAAATGACAGAGATAGTTTGCAAGATGGATGATCATGGAGTCTTCCAGAAACTTCTCCTGTGACACTTGCCTCTCTGAATTTGCCCAGGGATGAGTAAGAGATCATGAAATCTCCAAGTGGAATTGAGAACTATCAGAGAAATGACACTAATCAAAAACCCAGAAGCTGACTCACCCCCCTACAAACATCTATATATGGATCCCTCATCCTAGAGATACAGAGGCTGGAATTTTGTATCTTGTAAGGAATTGTTGTTGGTTTCCTGGTGGAACATCATAGTGTTGGGTTATCTAAGCTTTTCATGAGATGAAGAAGGGCTTTCATGCTGGGAGGATGACGCTGGATCAGATCAAGGGGTTGTAATCCTCTCTTCTACTCTTTCTATTAATAAAGCTATTGAAGTTTTCCTCCACATTCTTGTATGTTTGATGATATATGCATTTGTGTGGTCAATATATATCTAGTCCTATATTGTTTATGATTATAGATCCCAGTACTTTGCAGGTATTATGCTGCTTTGACTTTACAGGTACTCTTTGGAGTGGGGTAAGCAAGGAAGGAGTGGCAAAGATCTATCAGAGGGGAGAAGGAACAAGAAAGGAACCAAGCGAAAGATTGAGGTTGGTATTCTCTGCTCTTCTCCTATCTACTTCTCATAAAGGAAAATGAAAGTAACTTTTATTTGTTTGTTTCTAAGATAACTACCCATCTTAGTGGGACTAGTAACTCTGCATGGACACTAGATTTCCCGATAACACTCTGTCAAAGGGGGGAGAAAACAAGCAAGGAGCCAAGAGAAAGACTGAGGTTGGTACTATCTACTTCTCTCTCATCTATCTCTCATAAAGGAGAACACAAGTAACTTTAGTTTGTTTGCTTCTAAGATAGCTACCCATCTTAGTGGGACTAGCAGCTCTGAATGCACACTAGTTTTCTTGTAAACAGCTAGGTATGGCCATATAATAAGCTTGTACTATAATTTGGAAAGGCACATATGAGGGAAGACGATATCCTTCCAGTCAACTCCAATCAAAATAAGTGACTAAACTACTCAGAGGGGTTGTCGTAGGAATGTGAGAAATGACCTCTTGCACTATGGGAACAGGAGAATTGGTCTCATGTACTTCGAGAAGGGGAGGATTTCCCTTCATTTCATTCGAAACTGAAGAAACCAGAAGAACTTGAGCAGTATGAGTTTCACTCTCTACTTGAAGGGTATGGTTAATCGAAGGTGGAGCAAATTCTACCATTTTCTCAAGCAACAGTTGGTTGAGAATGGACTCACCAGACTCACTTTCAGATAGAGCGGGCTTAACCAAAGATGGCTTTTGATCAATCATTTGATCAACTAGTGAAGGATCATGGGAAATATTTCGATAACCAACTGGAAGGCGAGGCTAGGAAGTTGTAAGGTTTTCCAACTCTTTGGAAACCTCATCCAGAAGAGGACAAAGGTGAATGGGATGAATACCTTCACACAACTTATAGGGAAATTTGACTTTTCCCTTTTTCCCACGAGCTTTATTATTACTAGTTGAAAGTTCATCACCAGCATGAACTCCAGAGGTTGATGATAAAGGTCGATGTAAACCAGTGGACCACACTCCTAAGATCTTGGGAATACCAGGAAAATTTCGAAGAAGGTGGTCACCCTTACATAACATGCAAGGGAATTTTACTTTTCGAGGCTAGTTGGAAGATTTTTCTACATCAATTGCATCTACAGTAATGGTTGCTTGGTTGCCCCCTTACGTATTTTGCTTCTTCTTCTTCTTCCTCTTCTTCTTCTTCCTCTTCTTCTTCTTCTTAGCTTCCTCGCTACTAGAATCCAGAATTTCACTAGGTGAAGAGGAAGAACAGGGTGAAGAAATAGTTGAAGAAGGTGAGGGGTCAACTTTAGGATCAACATCAGGTTGATGGTTTTCATGTGGAGGAGAACTCAGTGGAAAATTAGTTTGGACACTCGAAATCACCGAGGTTGAAAATAACCAAACTGGTAGACCAATGGTCAATCCAAGCAGGGACAATGTTGCCATATAGGGAGCACCAGTATCTCCAAAAGAAGGATAAGGACTAGGATTCTTGTCAGAGAGGTTTCCTTGACTAGTAAACTCAGGAATTTTTTCCATCAGTATCAACCTAAGATCTACTAAGGAGTATTTCCATAGGAAGGATATTTTTCCGTAATCAACTAATTGATTTTAAAAATTAGCAAAACAAAATAAAAGAGCGGTAAGCTAGGAAAGAGGGTTTACCAAGTATCTATGAACTGCAATATACACCTTAGCCAAAACCAAGGACTTAATGTACGATGGCCTATCTCCCTGAATTTTGTGTTAGGTGTCATGTCTACAAGGCAGTTGACTCAGTTACTTGTGGCTAAAAGATAGAAACCTAGTTGGGTCTCCTAATATATATTCGACGATATGGGGAGCACAAGTTCGTGTTAGCACTGTCTAATGCATAACCATTTGGTGAGATCATTCTGATATACTTTCCATATTGAAGTGCCTCCGATATACCCGAAAGTACTATAGAACCTTCGATATACTTTCGTACTGGAACAGGATTTCACCCCTCGGGACACAATGCAGGCAGTTAATGATAGATGTTAGGTTTATAGATGTTGGAACATGTCTCTAGCCTAGACATCTAAATGTTTGTGTTGATTTCCAAATGCTCCTTAGGTTAACTGAGGTAAATTTTAAGTTTATCTTCAATTAAGTTATGGTTTTAAGGCTCAAAACAATGTCATCTAAATCCCTAAGATGTAGCTATATGAGAAATGGAAACTTTCCACTTCAATGAAAGCTAGACTAATCAAGGGAATAAATTTCAATCAATAATTCATCAAACAACATGCCTTCCACTAACTTTCACTTTTGTCTTCCAAATGCAATGCCAAAAGTAAAAATGATTTTCACTTTTCACTATCCTAAATGCAACTTTTTCGAAAGCAAAATGATTTTACTTTACTAAGATGCACTTATATGAATTATGCTTTTCTTTTTGTTTTGAATGATTTGATGCACATAATATAGTTATTAGCTTTCAATCACTGCAAAATGTGATATATTTTCAATGATGAATCTCAAAAAATAACTTTTCAATGCAACTAATCTAATGCATTTTCACGAATAGTAAATTTCGAAAGACAAGCTAAAAAAATGCAAAATGATGTTTTCATTGATTTCCACATAAAACAAAACTCAATAAATAATAAAAACCAACATCTCAATTATACCAACAAGCAGCAAGCGATGACCAATTGACTAGAAGCCCTAGAACTCAATCAGATTTCGCTTCAAAGCCAATGAGACAAATTTTGTAAATTAATCAAGGTAATCAATGAAAAACACTAACAAATCCAAGCATACATGATGGGAGACCTCAAGTGCCAAGACAAAAATTATTCTAATGAAGACACCTTAAAAATTCTCACATTCAAGGATCAGCACTACTTTAGATAGAAAAACTTGTGCTGATAGGGTCATCAACGCTACTTTTCATATAAAAACCTGTGCTGGTCAGGGTCTTCAGCACTACTTTATATAGCAAAAACCGTGTTGATTTTCAACGCAAGAAAATAGTGGAAAACAAGGTTTTCAACATGACTGTAAAGGTAAAAACAAGTGCTACCAACGTGATTGCCACTGATAAAACTCACGTTGAGAAAGGAATATGGGGAAAAAATTCACGAACACTGCAAACTTAGTACTCTAAGGTAGAAATCAGTAACTGTATAAACCTATACTGATGCACACACGCTGAGAAATCGATGGTTGGTCAAACTAATCAAAGGATTAGATTGAATAAATGGATGGAAAGGTTATAGCCTCACTAGTGGAGTCACCATTTTGTAGGGTAGGTAAATCATCTATGTGGACAAAGACGATCCATCTAGCTCAATGAGTGGTTCTAGCAAAAAACAAGACAATCTACAAGACACCTTCCTAGATTACAATCGAAATAAGAGAAGAGCAAGGAGACCTACCTTGCTCTAATGTTATATGATCTCATTTATTGAAGATCTTGATCACCTTCTCCTCAAGTTTTGTCCTTACTTCACTTAGCATTTGAATACCTACACAAGAGGCCAAAGACATGAAAAATCATAAAATTGCAACAAGCATAATCAAATGTAATCCACTTAACATATTAAGGAGCATTAAGATAAATGAAGCATTAACACAAGCATTTATGGAAAGTGAACTAGTAGTTATATATATTAATAAATAAAAGAGGAAGCATACAACCCAGGCCTTGATTTTAGTAGCCTTCCTTGAGTGAATGTCCAAGTCCAAGCTCAAGCACTCCTTCTCCAAGACAAAGTGAATAGCATGTAGGCACTATCTCAGCATAAGGGTGAAAATAATCAAAGACCAACCATTTGAGAATGGAGGGGGATGAATTTATAGGCAGGGAGAGGGAGTTAGGATCTCATCAAATATAGGGGAAGGTCATCATCTCAAGGATTAATCTCATACGAATAATATCAAAGGGTAATATTGGAAGAATTTGACCACATCCACAATGAACATCATCCAGCTCATCGTTTTGGAAGCCTCTAGATCATTAAGATTCTCCTCCACTTTGGGAAAACTTACCTTTTAGGGTTCAACGTGAGTATCTCGACAAAATCCATGTTGGCAGCACGAGGTTCCTATAATGCAACCTACCATCATCACGAGAGGGCAGTGTCATACTCACGCTAACCTAGAAATTAGGGTTTTGAGCTTATCTCTCTCAAGAAAGGCTCAAGGCAAGTTTTCATTATTTCTTTAGGGAGGATCTAGACTGCATATCAGGATGGGTATTGCATAGTTATCAAGGTTTTGGCACTTCGGGGTATGACACAGGGAAGTGCAGGAGGTGTGAAAAAACACTATGTAATAACCCTGTAGAGCATGACGATTTCTAATATGAAGATAATTGGGCACATAAGAGAGTTGGGTACACTAGTTCCAAGAATATTCCCAAAAAATGGCTAAATTTCCATCCCTGATTTCCCATAAACAATCGTATTGGATGAGAGATTTATTATTGCAAGTCACTTGCCAAAGATGTGATCCTTAAGGGCATGCAGCCAATCCGATATGTTGCTTGCTTGAGACCCTTGGAGAGTATTTTTTTATCACATATTGCTCCAAATATTTCTTGGAAATTTAAGCCATCTCCACTAGACTTTTGCACTTAATGCTTTGCTTAGAAGTTCTGGATCTCTCAGGTCTAGACCCCCTTGAGACTTGGGCAGGTAGAGAGTGTCCCAAGTTATCAAAGCCCATTTATTTTAAAGAGAAGCCCCACCACATAGGAAAGAATATTGGGTACTTTAGAGCTTAGCTAGAATGGCTTTGGGTGCCAGCAAAGAAGAGAGAAGATATACAAGTAAAGACTGCATAACTAACTTAAGAAGAGTGAAGTGACCTACAAAGTTTAGAGAAAAAAAAAATCCATCTTGATAGATTTGCTTCAAATTTTAGCAGAAGATCTTCTCATACTGAACATCTAATAGGATTGAGAGTGAGAGGTGTACCAAGGTAGTTGGTCAAAAGGGAGCTCCATTGAAAACCTAGAAGCAAGAAATATGCATTGCCATAGGAGTGTTGAAAAATAAAATTTGGGATTTCCCTTTATTGATTTTAGTTCCTGAGGCAAAAGATAATGTTTTCAAGATGTCCTTGAAGGCCCTAGATTCACTGATGGTTGGGGAACCCATTAGTAGTGTGGCATCTACAAAATTTTTATGTGCATAACTTTCAATCTAAGAGCCCATGTCAAGGCCTTTGATTTTATGCATAGAAATAGCTTGAGATATGGCACGCCTAAGGACTTCAGTAGCCAGAAGGAGAATATATGGGGAGAGAGGGTCACCTTACCTTATACCTATGGATGGAGCAAAAGTAGTCGATGGGGATCCACTGACCAAAATTTAAAAGAAATATTTTTTGATGAGGGACATGACCTAATAAATTCACATCCAATGAAAACCAAAAGCAGAAAGAGTGTGAAATATGTATTGGCAGCTAATTTTGTAAAAGGTTTTTGACATGTCCAGCTTGAGGATCATACTTAACTTTTGGTAGCATGAAGAGAAAGAAACTACTCTTGGATTAGGATAATATTGTCCATGATTTGTCTCCCTTCCACGTATCCTCTTTTCTCTGGAGAAATCAATTGTGGAAGAAGGGGTTTAAGTTTGTTAGCTACAATTTTTTATATAATATTGTATGTTGGGTTGTGTTATATTCTTTCCATGACTAGCCCACCTAGTTAACCAGGGGGTTAGAAGGGGGGCAGAGCCCCCCCTTCATTGCATTGATTGTGTAGCGGGGGGGTCACAAGGGGTTTGAGTGGTGTAGGTAACCCCACTCTATGGGGCCCAGGGTAGCGTCCTGGAAAAAATTGTTTTTGGACCATATATTAGGTTGGGCGAACCTACCTATGGTTTTGTGCATGATTTTTGCACATGGTTTTGGACGTGATGGTTTTCGGTCCATGGTTTTGGACGCGATGGTTTTTCGGTCCATGGTATTAGATGCTTCGGCATGTATAAATATGTATTGTAACATTGAAAGGAAAATAATGAAAAATCAAGCTAGTAGTCCGAGTTTTGGGATCCAGGGGAAAATCTTTGTGTATATGTGTTTTATGTGTTATGCTCTCGCATTGTTTATTTTCTGTGTTTCAGAATTTGTATGCAGGTAATTTCTGTATGGGGTTAAAACCTACAATTGGTATTAGAGTTGTTTTGGCTTCAAGGGGACGCCTTTGTTGCTGAGGGGTTTCTTGGGCCTATGGTAGACCCTGTTCAGTGGGAGATCTGCAGGATCTATTATGGTGGTGAAAGAAGATGGTGAACAGTGAAAAGATAGAGATCGAGAAATTTAATGGTCAGAGTTTTGAGTTGTGGAAACTCAAGATGGAGTATCTATTGGTGGACAAAGATCAGTAGATCACAGTAGATACGGGTACTTAACCAACAGCAGTGCCTGATGAAGAATGGAAGAAGTTGGATTGGAAGGCAAAGAGCACAATACGATTATGTGTCTTAGATTCAGTATTGTTAAATGTATCAAGGGAAGCTACGGTGAAGGTTTTGTGGGACAAGTTAGGGAGTTTGTACCAATCTAAGTCTCTGGTGAATATTACTACGGAAAAAGTTGTATAACCTGAGGATGAAAGATGGAGACTTAGTGACAGAACATCTGAACGCATTTAATATTGTAGTAAGTCAGTTATTATCTATTGATATTAAAATTTCAGATGAATATAAGTGCATCAATTTGTTGTTTTCTCTACCATATTCGTGGGATAGTCTGGTTATTGCAATAGGTAGAAATGCAACTGC
>APFE031577624.1:204456-218762 GCA_000404065.3 Pinus taeda
TGAATCATCCAAGAATTTTTCATTTATGTAATGTAAAGGAGGTTGCCCCTCGAAGAGGCTGAATTCTAAGGCATTGATCTATGTTTTCTATCTTTTCTTGAGCTGGTTTCATAACAAAGTATAACTAATTACTTCTTACGTATAAATGAGATTGTTAATCACATGAAAAACTTGTGTGAAGAGATAAAAGAAGTTACTATAGTTGAAAAGGTTTTAAGATCCTTGTCTTCTAAGTTTGAATCAAAAGTTTTTACCATAGAGGAAAAGTAAAATCTTCAGAGTATTACTATGACACAGCTACACAGAATCCTAACTTCTTTTGAAATGAGAAAAGGGGGTCCATCAGATATGAGAGATGCGCATTCAAAGCTTTAGGAAGAGAAGAAATCAATCAACCAAGACATATTTTAGAAGGAGAGGAAGAAGCAAACTTTGTCAAGAACCTTCAATGGGGTTCTGGAAGATTCAGAGGTAAGATACCTTTCAAATGCTTTGCTTGTGGAAGATTCGATCATTATGTAGCCAAATTTCCTCATAAAGGTAAGATTGATAAACGTAAGGAATCAACAAAATGGAATATAAAACATAATGTAAGTAAGAAGAGCTATTATACGCATGAAGATAGTGATTGTTTATCAAATAGTGATGAAGATGAACATGGTAATGACTATAGACTTCTGATGGTTTTTGAAGATGATGATTTCTTGGATGCTTTAGATGAAGATGGTCTTTATGAAGAAATTTCTAAAATTAAATTTTTTTTAGAAGAAAAGAATATGATTTTAGATACTCCGACATTCCAACTTGCTGAAAGGGAAAAACACAATGAAAAGTTAGAATCTGAAATTGTGGGTCTAAGAAAGATATTTAGAAAACAAAATCTCTCAATCTCAAATTTTCTAAAGGATCAGAAACTTTAGATGAAATTATCAAAGTGCAGTGTTCTCCTCTAATAAAAATAGGTCTTGGATACACTGAAGAAGCATCTCAAGCATAGAAGCCATCGACCTCCAAAAGTTATCTTGATGCAACAAGGAGAAGTGAACAGTTTAACAATCATCAGTAAAGGCATAAAGCAGATCACCAGGTAAATTGGGTTCAATCTACTTCAAGGATGAACAAAAGCTACAACCAACCTCAAGTAAATAATACTTCAAGAATGAATGTCAATGGAAACTACAATCACCAGGTCATTAGGTTCGATAATTGCAGGAATTTCCTTAATGGCCAATGTTTTTCATGTCCTAACTTTGGACACAAAGCTTCTCAATGTGTTTCTTACAATATGATCATGACTAGAGAAGCACGAAATCAAAGGAATGTGACTGGGATCATGAAAAGGACCTACAATAACTTTTCTACTCTTGAAAATGAAATAGAGTGCTCTATCTGTAACAACTTCAGTCATGATTCTGAATGCAGGAGTAAATTTCGGCAAACATCTCAAAAGGAGCAAACTTCATTAGGTCCCAAAACATGGAGAAAGAAAGAACTGAAAATAGAAAGATGTGGTATAGCCTTGTATGTAAAAGGACAAGAAAATCAGTGGTACATCAACAATGGATGCTCAAAACACATGATAGGTGATAAAGAAAAACTTCAGTCATATAATGCCTTAGAAAAGGAAAAGAAGGTCTCATTTGGAAATGACACTCCTACAGCCATAAAAGGTAAAGGTTTTGTTCTCTTAAAAGGAAAGGGTAAAGCTGGGAATGTTATGTATGTTGATGGTCTAAAGCATAATCTATTGAGTGTCAATCAAATGGGTGATCAAGGAAGTGAGGTAGTATTTTGATCAAATGGATGTGTTGTTCGTGAGCTTGATGTAGGAGAAACAATGATCAAAGGTATAAGAACTCCAAATAGCCTATACATACACAAGGGAGGACATAAATAGTGCTACCTAAGAAAAATGATGAACATTGGCTATGGCACAGAATATTGGGGCATCTAAGCTTCTCTCAAATAATAAAAGCATGTAGATACAAGGTTGTTCGTGATCTTCCAGATATCATCATTCCAAAAAATAAAATATTCAAATCATGTCAATTTGGTAAGAAAACTAGAGCTCAGTTCCTTGAGAAGGAAGGATTAGCTAGTAAGCCTCTTGAACTTGTTTGTACTAATTTATGTGGTCCATCAAGGAAAAGGTCACCTCGTGGAGAAGAATACTTTATATTGTTCATTGATGACTTTTGTAGAATGTGTTGGATAGGACTTCTAAAGCATAAAGATGAAGCATTTGAAAAATTGAAAGCCTTCAAAGCATTGGTTGAAAATGAATCATATCACAAAATCAAAGGCCTCAGGTCTGATTGAGGAGCGCAATTTACCTCAGATGAATTCTTTGACTTTTGTGAAGAACATGGAATAAAAAGGGAATTCTCTACTACGAGGAATCCTCAGCAAAATGGAGTGGTAGATAGAATGAATAAAACTGTTCAACAAATGGCTCATGCCATGATAGATGATTCTGGAACTCCTCCAACCTTCTGGGGTGAAGCTGCATTTGTTGTCATCACTATTCTCAACAAAACAAACATTCAGGTAAATAACACTCAAACTCCACATGAACTTTGGTATGGTAAGACTCCTACTGTAAAATACTTCAAAGTTTTTGGAAGCAAATGTTAGATCAAAAGGACTAATGAAAACCTTGGCAAGTTTGAACCTAGATTAGATGAAGGCATTCTCCTTGGTTACTCTTCCCAAAGTAAAGGATATAAGAGTTATAATAAAAGACATGGAAAAATTGTTGAAAGTACTGATGTTGTGGTTGATGAAGCAGGCAAAAATCCAAAGCAATTAAAAATTCAAGATTATGAAGAAGATGAGGATTATCCTTCCACATAAAATCAAACTAATTATGAAGAAAAAACCAATGAAGCACTAGAAGGATAGATAATAGTAGAAGAAAAGACTACATCCAGGTATGTGCAGAAAAATCATCCAGAGACTCAAATTTTGGGATAGAAAGAGGGAGTTGTGCAGACAAGAAGAATTATTACAGAAGCTTCAAGCTATCTAGCATTGCTTTCCACCATCAAACCTAAAAATGTACATGAAGCATGCAAAGATGAATGTTGGGTCAAGGCCATGAATGAAGAGCTTGAGCAAATTGAAAAGAACAATACTTGGGAATTAGCTCCTAGACCTCATGATAAGAATATCATATGAACCAAATGGATATTCAACAACAAGCTGAATGAAAATAGAGAAGTTATTTGGAACAAGGCTAGACTTGTTTGTAAAGGATATGCTCAAAAAGAAGTTATATATTTTGAAGAAACTTTTGCATCTATTGCTAGACTTGAAGCCATAAGAATGTTCCTTGCTCTTTCTAGCTTTCTAAACTTCAAAGTATACCAAATGGATGTAAAATCTGGCTTTCTTAATGGAGACTTAGAAGAAGAAGTATATATTGAGCAACCAGATGGATTCATCCTTGGAAATGATCCAAAAATTGTATGCAGACTCAAAAAGGCTCTCTATGGTCTAAAACAAGCTCCAAGGGCCTGGTACTATCTACTTGACAAATACCTCCCTCAACAAAGTTTTTCAAAAGGATCAACTCATAGCAATCTAAATACAAAGATTGTCAATGATAAATTTCTAATACTTGTTGTGTATGTTGATGGTATCATTTTTGGTAGCAATCAAGAAGCCAAGAGTCAAAATTTTGCTTTGGTAATGCAAAAAGAATTTGAAATGTCCCTGCTTTTTGAACTCACATATTTTCTTGGTTTACAAGTTCAACAAAATAAAGATGGTATTTTCTATCACAAACCAAGTATGTCAAGCAGATCTTAAAAAAATATGGCACAAAAGATTCTAAACCATTATGTACACCTATGGTAACAGGATGCAGTCTCAATTCAAATGATGAGTCAGCAATAGTACATCAACCAACCCATAGATCCATGATTGGCAGTCTACTTTATCTAATAGGTACCCGACCAGACATCATGCATGCAGTGGGAATAGTTGGAAGATCCCAAGCAAATACAAAGGAATCACACCTTCAGGCACTCAAAAGGATTTTCAAATATCTTTAAGGAACACATAACTTTGGTTTATGGTATCCTAGGGATACAGATCTTACACTTCATGCATATACAGATGCAGATTGGGCATGAAGCGTGGATGAAAGAAAAGCACTAGTGGTGGTGCATTTTTATGTGTGTTCCAGATTAGTATCTTGGTTCAGCAAGAAACAAAGTTCAATTGCATTATCTACAGCTAAAACAGAATATGTGGCTGCTACATCTTACTACACACAACTCCTTTTATTGATGCAAACATTAGGAGACATTCAGATCACATGTACTCCACCCATCTCCACTCTATCTGATAATACAAGTCCAATTAGTATTTCAAAGAATGGAGTGATGCATTCAAAGACCAAGCACATACCTATCAAATATAATTTTCTCTGTGAACAAGTGCTTGAACAAAAGGTCAAATTGAAGTATGTTCCCTCCAAAGAACAGGTTGTTGATATATTCACCAAACCACTACCCAGAGAGACATTTGAATATCTCAGACAGAAGTTGGGAGTAGTGGATGCATCATCTTGTTGTTGAAACTTATCTGTTTAAGAGAAAAGTGGTTGTACGTGAGTTTCATGAAGCATATCCGCATACATACGCCGGTTGTTGTGGATACAGTCGCGTATATGATGGTTTAAAGAAAAACACTAGGCTGGTTTTAGAAAGAAAAGGGTCTGATATGGGTCTGACAGTGATCATTTGGCACAGGTTAAGGGGGAGCATATACTTATAATAATGCATTGTTGGCATTATCTGAGAAGATCTTGGTACAAATTCACAATTGTTTTGTTTCAAGTGGAACAGGTTCAGGGGGAGACCATGGTTACTGGTCTGGATGGTGATTGACAGATGTTGCTGATGATAGTTGTTGATGACTATCATGGTCTTGTTTTAGATATTTGGTCTCTATGTCTTGTATATCTTTTATTATCAAGGTCATGTAACAACCTATTTGTTTCCCCACTATGCATGGGATGGAAGATGTAATGTTCTTATTTTGTCATGTATAAACATTTGGTATATCCCCACTTGGTTGCGTGGAAGTGTCAATCTTGGTATATCCCCACTTAGTTGGGAGATGGATGTATGTATGAGTCTTTGGTGATAGGAAGGTCATTTATGATGTATAGAGTCATGTTTTTCTTGTAGAACATCTTTATGCAGACCTTGCTTACAGTGAGGGAGAGCATGGACAATACACTTTAGCCTATCAGAGAATTCAACATGTACTTAGGGGAGCATAACCATTTGTCCTTGATAACAAAGGGGGAGAGTGACTGAGGGTTGCCATCAAGTCCAAAGGGGGAGATTGTTGGAACTATGACACAGATTTGATGCTATGACACTGGTTTTTTTCTTGGTACGAACTCTCACAGATGACAAATCACAGTTCAAGCTCGCAGAATGAAGAAAGAAAGGTATATGTAGGTTCCCATTGACCAAGACGCGTGTACACGCAGGTTCGCAGACCGAAATGCATGTATGAGCATACACACGCACTTTCACAAAAGAAAAGGAGCGTACATGTTGGAAAAATTGGTTTTGGTTTGTGGTATTTTGACCATGGTATTGTGATCCATGGTATTCGTCCAAGGTATCTTGTCCGAAGGGTTGACCCTAGGTATTTGGTCCAAGGTATTGATTCTAACTAGTTTTGAACCGTGGTATTGAGCAAGGCCTAAGACTATAAAAGGAGGAGAAGAACATTAGGCAAAGTTACTCATGAATTGAATATCTAATGAAGAGCAAGATCTAGTATACAGGTGATTGGGTTATGGTGCACAGCTGGCTCTAAATCAAGGATGAACCTGACCGCTTGATGAAGGATAAGTTCTATTGATGGGTCAAGATCTTAAGGCTTGAAGAGAAGTATCTTTGTGTGGTTTTGATATTTTATCTGAATAATTGGTGCATGTCGTAATCTGTAAATATGATGATCTAGGTATAACTAATGTTTGAATAATTGTAAAGGTTAAAATCATTATTCACAGATCTCTACGCAGGTTCATTATAGAAAAGGTGTGTATACACACTGATTTGACATTTCAAAAGTGCATATACACATGTTTTCCTTGATACGATTGCGTATGCACACATGTTCATCACATTGAAGTAGTGTACACCTCATAAAATATGCTTTAGCTACTTCTAATTGTTGTTGTAGTGTTCTGGGTTTTGGCTTGGGTTTTGGTTACTGTTACTGTATTCTGGTTACAGCATTCAGAGAAGTGATTGTTTGAAACAATGATCAAAGGTTTAAGAGCTGCAAATAACCTATACATACTCAAGGGAGGACAACAACAGCGCTACCTAAGAAAAAATGATGAACATTGGCTATGGCACAGAAGATTGGGGCATCTAAGCTTCTCTCAAATAAGAAAAGCATGCAGATACAAGGTTGTTCGTGATCTTCCATATATCACCATTCCAGAAAATACAATATGCAAATCATGTCAATTTGGTAAGCAAACCAGAGCTCATTTCCTTGAGAAGGAAGGATCAGCTAGTAAGCCTCTTGAACTTCTTCATACTGATTTATGTGTTCCATCAAGGAAAAAGTCACCTCATGGAGAAGAATACTTTATGTTTTTCATTGACGACTTTTTGAGAATGTGTTTGATAGGACTTCTAAAGCATAAAGATGAAGCATTTGAAAAGTTCAAAGCCTTGAAAGCACTGGTTGAAAATGATTCAAATCGCAAAATCAAATGCCTCAGGTCTGATCAAGGAGGGAAATTTACCTCAGATGAATTCTTCGACTTTTGTGAAGAACATGGAATAAAAATGGAATTCTCTACCACAAGGACTTCTCAGCAAAATGGAGTGGGAGAAAGAATGAACATAACTATTCAACAAGTGGCTCGCGCCATGCTAGATGAGTCTGGAACTTCTGCAACCTTCTGGGGTGAAGCTGGATTTGTTGTTGTCACTATTCTCAACAAAACAAATGTTTGGGAAAATAGCACTCAAACTCCACATAAACTTTGGTATGGTAAGAATCCTAATGTAAAATACTTCAAAGTTTTTGGAAGCAAATGTTACATCAAAAGGACTAATGAAAACCTTGGCAAGTTTGAACCCAGAGTAGATGAAGGCATTCTCCTTGGTTACTCTTCCCGAAGTAAAGGATATAAGTGTTATAATAAGAGACTTGGAAAAATTGTTGAAAGTATTGATGTTGTGGTTGATGAAGCAGGAAAAAATCCAAAGTAGGTAAAAACTGAAGTTTATGAAGAAGATGATGATTATCCTTCCACATCAAATCAAACTTCTGAAGAAGAAACCAATGAAGCACCAGAAGAACAGATAATGGTAGAAGAAAAGACTCCATCCAGATATGTGCAGAAAAATGATCCAGAGACTCAAATTTTGGGACAAAAATAGGTAGGCGTGCAAACAAGAAGAACTATTATAGAAGCTTCAAGCTATCTAGAATTGCTTTCCACCATCAAACCTCAAAATGTACATGAAGCTTGTAAAGATGAATGTTGGGTCATGGCCATGAATCAAGAGCTTGAGAAAATTGAAAATAACAATACTTGGGAATTACTTCCTAGACCTCATGATAAGAATATCATAGGAACCAAATGGATATTCAAAAACAAGATGAATGAAAAATGGAGAAGTTATTAGAAACAAGGCTAGACTTGTTTTTAAAGGATATGCTCAACAAGAAGGTATAGATTTTGAAGAAACTTTTTCACCTGTTGCTAGACTTGAAGCCATAAGAATGTTCCTTGCTCTTTCTATCTTTCAGAACTTCAAAGTATACCAAATGGATGTAAAATTTGCCTTTCTTAATGGAGACTTAGAAGAAGAAGTATATATTGAGCAACTAGATGGATTCATCCTTTCAAATGATCCAAAACTTGTATGCAGACTCTGAAAGGCTCGCTATGGTCTAAAACAAGCTCTAGGGGCCTGGTATTATCGCCTTGACAAATACCTCCATCAACAAGGTTTTTCAAAAGGATCAGCTGATATCAATCTATATACAAAGATTGACAATGATAAATTGATAATACTTGTTGTTTATGTTGATGATATCATTTTTGGTAGCAATGAAGAAGCCATGAGTCAAAACTTTGCTTTGGTAACGCAAAAAGAATTTGAAATGTCCCTTCTTGGTGAACTCACATATTTTCTTGGTTTACAAGTTCAACAAAATAAAGATGGTATTTTTCTATCACAAACCAAGTATCTCAAGCAGATCTTAAAAAAATACGGCATGGAAGATTCTAAACTAGTATGTACACCTATGGTAACAGGATGTAGTCTCAGTTCAAATGATGAATCAACAGCAGTACATCAACCAACCTAGAGATCCATGATTGGCAGTCTACTTTATCTAACAGGTACCCAACCAGACATCATGCATGCAGTGGGAATAGTTGGAAGATTCCAAGAAAATCCAAAGGAATCACACCTTCAGGCAGTCAAAAATATTTTCAAATATCTTCAAGGAACATAGAACTTTGGTTTATGGTATCCTAGGGATACATATCTTACACTTCATGCATATACAGATGCAGATTGGGAAGGAAGCATGGATGATAGAAAAAACACTAGTGGTGGTGAATTTTATATGGGTTCTAGATTAGTATCTTGGTTCGGCAAGAAACAAAGTTCAAATGCATTATCTACAACTGAATCAGAATATGTGGCTGCTGCATCTTACTGCACACAACTCATTTGGATGATGCAAACTTACAAGACATTTAGGTCACAGTATTCCACCCATCTCTATTCTATGTGATAATACAAGTGCAATTGGTATTTCAAAGAATGCAGTCATTCATTCCAAGGCCAAGCAAATAACTATCAAATATCATTTTCTCTGTTAAGAAGTGCTTGAACAAAAGGTCAAATTGGAGTATGTTCCCTCCAAAGAACAAGTTTTTGATATATTGTCCAAACCACTACCTAGAGAGACATTTAAATATCTTAGATAGAAGCTGGGAGTAGTGGATGCATCATCTTGTTGATGAAACTTATTTGTTTCATAGAAAAGTGGTTGTACGTGAGTTTCATGAAGCATATCCACATACATATGCCAGCGGCTGTGGATACAGTCGCGTATATGATGGTTTGAAGAAAAATAGTGGGCCAGTCTCAGGATGAAAACGGACTGATATGGATCTAACAATGATCATCTGACACATGTTTAGTGGGAGCATATACTTATAATAATGCATTGTTGGCATTATCTTAGAAGATCTTGGTACAAATTCACAATTGTTTTGTTTCAAGTGGAACAGGTTCAGGGGGAGATCATGGTTGCTGGTCTGGATGGTGATTGATAGATGCTGCGGATGATAGTTGTTGATGACTATCATGGTCTTGTTTTAGATATTTGGTCTCTATGTCTTGTATATATTTTATTATAAATCTCATGTAATGACCTATTTTGTTTCCCCACTATGCATGGGATGGATGATGTAATGTTCTTATTCTGTCATGTATAATCATTTGGTATATCCCCACTTGGTTGCGTGGATGTGTCAATCTTGGTATATCCCCACTTGGTTGGGAGATGGATGTATGTATGAGTCTTTGGCGATAGGAAGGTCATTTATGATGTATAGAGTCATGTTTTACTTGTAGAACATCTTTATGTAGACCTTGCTTACAGTCAAGGAGAGCATGGATAGTACACTTCAGTCTATCAGAGAATTCAACATGTACTCTGGGGAGCATAACCCTTTGCCCTTGATGACAAAGGCAGAGAGTGACTTGGAGTTGCCATCAGGTCCAAAGGGTGAGATTGTTGGGATTATGACACAGATTTGGTGCTATGACACAGGTGTTGTCCTTGATGGCAACTCTCACAAACGATAGATCACAGTTCAGGCTCGCAGAATGAATAAAGAAAGGTATACGCAGGTTCCCATCGACCAAGCCGTGTGTATATGCGGGTTCGCAGACCAAAATGCACGTATGAGCGTAAACACGCACTTTCACAAAAGAAAAGGCACGTACATGTTGTAAAACGTGGTTTTGGTCTATGGTGTTTGGACCATGGTATTGTGATCCATGATATTGGTCCAAGATATCTTGTCCGAAGTGTTGACCACAAGCATTTGGTCGAAGGTGTTGGTTCTAAGTGGTTTTAGCCCATGGTATTGAGCAAGGCCTAAGACTATAAAAGGAGGAGAATATCATTAGGCAAAGTCACTCATGAATTGAATATCTAATGAAGAGTAAGATCTAGTATACATGTGATTGGGTTATGGTGCATAGCTAGATCTGAATCAAGGATGAACCTGAGCACTTGATGAAGGATAAGTTCTATTGATGGGTCAAGATCTTAAGGCTTGAAGAGAAGTATCTTTGTGTGGTTTTGATCTTTTATATGAATAATTGGTGCATGTCGTAATCTGTAAATATGATGATCTAGGTATAACTGATGTCTGAATAATTGTAAAGGTTAAAATCATCGTTTATAGATCTGTACGCAGGTTCGTTATAGCAATGGTGTATATACACACTAGTTTGGCAATTCAAAAATTCATATACGCATGTTTTCCTTGATACAAGTGTGTATGCATGCAGGTTCGTCACATTGAAGTAGTGTACACCTCATAAAATATGCTTTAGCTACTTTTGATTGTTGTTGTAGTGTTCTGGGTTCTAGCTTGGGTTTTGGCTACTGTTACTGTATTCGTGTTACAACATTTAGAGAAGTGATTGTTTGATTTGGTTTTTTGCTGGTGCAAAGGAGATAGGTTGATGCAGATATATTTCACGTTTGATTGATGTTATTGATGAATCTAGTCTGAAAATTTATGAAATGTGGTCCCTGGAAGAAAAGAGAAGGTTGTAGCCTTATGTAGGTCCACACCTACGTACTAGTATATCAACTAGTACAAGAAATAGGGGGTTATAGCTCCCTTCTAGGAGAAGCTGGAAAACGAGAGAAGGTTGTAGCCTTTTGTAGGTAGAAGCTTGCGTATTGGTATAAGACTGCACCAGTACAAAATATTGTAAAAAGAAGTTTCTTATGAAAAGAAAGATAGAGATGATTGCAGCGGGTGGTTTTCGCCCACATTGGATTTCCACCTTATATCTTGTGTTCATGTGTGTGACTGTCTTTTCTATTTTTCCCGCTCCTGGTTACTGTTTATATGGTTCTGATGCACAGACTAAATAACAACTTATGAAGAATTAACTAAATTATAAGTTTACAGGGTATACGCTAGTTGCCTTATATACAGTTGCATATACACACAAGTTTCATTAACTGAAGTAGCTATATGAGTCAAAATATAGAAATGAAATATTATTGACTTGCTAATACTGATTCCCCCCCCCCCCCCCCCCACTCTCTGTATTATTTCCAACAATATGTGCACTACAAGTTTGTAGTTGTTCCATTTGGGCTCACAAATGCCCTAGCAACATTTATGTGCCTTATGAATAATTTCTTCAACCAAAATTTGGATAGGATTGTATCAATTTTTTTGGATGATATCCTGGTTTACTCATAAACCAAAGAAGAGGATGAAGAGCATTTCAAGGAAATGTTGTAGTTGATGAGGGAACACAAGTTGTATGCCAAACTTAGTAAATGTGATTTCTTCCAATCACAAGTCTAATATTTGGAACATATCATTTCAATTGAAAGAGTGGAAGTAAATATTGAAAATATTAAGGTCATAAGAGAATATTTCTCATTGAAATGTAATGGAGATTAGATTCATTATGGGATTGGTTATATATTACTAATGGTCCATTCAAGGCTTTTTAAAAATTGGGGATCCAATCACTATCTTACAGAGGAAAGGATCCAAATGTATATTAGGGAGTGAAACTCGTTTTGAATAACATAATAAATTGCTCACATGTGCACCTACTTTAAGGATAACATACCTAGAAAAGGACTTCTTGGTCTACACAGATGCATGTAAAGAAGGTCTAGGCCTAGTATTAATGAAAGAAGAACATGTATTATGTTCTGAATCAAGGAAACTAAATGAGCATGAAAATAACTATCGTATTCATGACTTGGAGTTAGCAATAATCCTACATGGACTAAAGATGTGAACGCACTACTTGCCTGGAAAAAAGTTAACAACTTAACAAATACTTTACCAAGTTCTTGTTTTTGGAGGTCACATCCAATAAGGATCATGCTGATTTTGACAAGTGGTGATGTAGCATCACCATTTTTTCATTTCACGGTTGAAAGTCCTACACTTTTTAACCTTGGTGTTAAAAACCAAATATCATGATTATAAAAGACATGAAAAAGCACATTGAAATGCAAAAGTAGTGATGAAACATCACCTCTTCTTTTTTCAAGGTTAAAATTCCAACATTTTTTTAATTCAGGCTTTTGTGGTTCATAATTTCAAAAGAAAAATTTTTAGTAAGACCACATTTAAAATAATTTTGTCGATGTGTTTCAAACCCTCAATTGTCATTCATCATCATGATGGAGATGGAGATTTTGATCAAGGCATGCAAATAAAGAGAGGAAAGAAAAATTAAAACGATTAAAATATAATGGTCGAAACCCAACGGTAATTTAATAATAAAATATCAATATTTTATTAAAATTCTATAACATCTAAAAGCTTGTTAAATATTAAATAAAAAGTTTTCAACTAAGACAATTTTAAAAATCTGAAATTATTGCAAGAAAAAAGGAAAGGATAAAAAATTAAAAATTAGGAACCAAGAGAATTCAAACAAGGAATATCATCATAAATGTGTAAAAATAAATTAATATAAAATTAACAAAGAAACATGGTCAAAATTTGAAAATTCATTCGAAGAAATGAAAGATTTCTAATTAGGGGAAATTAATCATAAAATCTATTTAAGAAGCAAATATCATTACTATAAGATTTGAAAATACACTTTGAAATGCAAAATTGGTGATGGAACATCACCCCTTCTTTTACGGTCAAAATTTAAACAATTTTCAACCATGGCATTAAAGGTCAAATCTCATGACTAAGAAAAACGTAAATTCATCAATTAAAACTTGTCTACCCTACTTTTTTCTAAATGCTTGTTTTTAAAGTGTTTTTCAAAGTTCTCAAACTTTAATTTTATTTTTGGGGTTAAAATACCAATTAGTTGACATTATCACTTTAACAATTGGCGCCATATTAAAAATAAATTACCATTGTGAATCCAAAGTGACACTACATAAAATTTATTTAACGGTTAATTATTTATTTTTAAAACGTTTACATTCATTTATATATATTAATATATATATAATATATATATATATATATATATATATATAATTAATTTTGTTTAAAGGGCAAATCAATATAAAAAAAAGAACATTTTTCTTAAAAACACTAATTCAATAAAACTAAATAAATAAAATAAAAGGAGAGAAGGAAGCAAATATAAAAATATATTTCCCACAGAAAATACATTAATTGAAAAGGAAAAAAGAAAAAGAAAAAAAACATCTTCAATAATTAAAAATATAATAAAAAATCATTTGAAAAAAATAAATAAAAATAGAGAAAAAAAAATTCACAAAATTAAAAATAAATATTATATATATATGATAAGATAATAAAATTAAAAATATTTAATTCTCAAATTATACAATAAAGATTATAAATTATAAATTATAAATTAAATTAAATTTTTAAAACAATTCATGAAATTAAATTTAATTTGATTTTAGAAAATAAAAATAAATTAAATAATTACATACAATTTTATATAAAATCAAAAGTCAAAAAACAAAAAAACAAAAAAAAAAAGAGGTGATGATGCAGACATTGTATTGCCCCACATACAACAAACAAACTTAATGTGAGTTGCGCATGGGAAGGGAAAGTACACACACGTACTTTTATTTTTAAATTGAAGTTTTATTTATTATTATTCTTATATATTATTTCTTTCTTTCTTTTTGAAATTTTCATTTTTTTTATTGTTACTTTTTTTGTTAGTAATTTTTTAAAATATATTTAGTTTGATTTTAATTTTTTTTGAATCAATATTTTTATTGTTGAATTGAGGCTTCTGTGATCCATATCAGGTTTATGAGAGTATTTTTCAGCGAAAATCACATCATATTTCATTTGTCGGCGCTTCAGTGTGGTTCATTGTCAAGATGAGTTGAAGAACTAGATCATAGTTTCCTGTTAAATAAAGAGAGCGGACCCTCAAATGGTTAAATTTGACTCGGAACGGCTATATTTGACTGGACAACTAGGTTGTACTAACAGCTACTACGAAAGGCTAAGTTTGACTGGGCACCAAGACCAAGAAATAGGG
>APFE031577628.1:0-11748 GCA_000404065.3 Pinus taeda
AGAAGTGAGTGGTGAAATTCACCAGCTTAAAACAGAGATCTCCGCCATCAAAGCACAGATTGCAGAAATAAAGAAAGGAAAGGAGATTAAAGAAGAAGAAGAATCCTGGAATACAGGAGCACATAACAGAGAAATTGAAATTGCAGAAGGAAGATCAGACCCACATTTTGGCTTTCAGGATATGAGATTGTTTACCATCACATACCAACAACACCATGTCAAGGTAAAAATCTGTATCCAAGGCCAAGTATTCTTCATGACTGCATTGTTGGATTCTGGCGCAGATATTAATATTCTCAATATCAGAAATATTCCAGCAAAATATTGGGTCTCTGCAAAAAGAGAAGTTGTAGGTCTAGGAAACAAGAAGCTTAAGTACGAAATTCCTAGAGCTTCATTATGTTTTGATACTCATTGTGTATATATGAAGTTTTCCATAGCAGATATTCCTGTTGATTGTATATTAGGAAATGTCTTTTTAGCTGCAGTAGAACCTCATGGTTCAGCAAGATTAAAAGGGAGTAGAGCTGGTTATTTCATTTCTGTACCCACATCTAAAGGTACAAGAAAAAGGATTGAGCTCCCTTATGTTTCAACTCCAAGAGTCTCCACAATGGTACAAGCCATGCAGAAATTGGATAAAGCAGAACCCTTGCTATCAGATCTCAAAGATCTAAAAGGCAACTTGCGAGTCGAAGAACAGCTGAAACTACCACAAGTCAAAAGAAGGATTCTAGAATTGAAAGAAAAATTGGCAGAAAAATGTTGTTCAGAAGAGCCAAATGCTTTCTGGCACAGAAAGCAACATACTATTAAATTACCCTATAAAGAAGGATACAAAGGAAATCCCTGTAAAAGCAGAGCGATTCCCATGAGCCAAGATTACAGGGAATTATGTCAGCAAGAAATACAGCAGTTGCTCAATAGAGGATTGATCAGAGAATCTACTAGCCCCTGGAACTACTATGGATTTTATGTAAATAAGAGAGCCGAGCAAATTAGAGGTATCCCCAGACTTGTGATAAATTACAAGCCTCTAAATTTAGTCTTGGCTGATGATACTTATCCTATCCCTCATAAAGGAGATCTAATCAGAAGAATTGCAGGAGAAAAAATATTTTCAAAAATTGATTTAAAGGCAGGTTTTTGGCAAGTTGCTGTTGACGAAGAAGATAAATTCAAAACTGCTTTTAGTATCCCTGCAGGACATTACGAATGGAATGTCATGCCCTTTGGCCTCAAAAATGCTCCTTGAAAATTTCAGAAGGTCATGGATGATATTTTCAAGCCATATTTTGACTGGTTACTTGTATATATTGATGATGTTTTAATCTTTTCCAAAAATCTTGATGACCACTTCAGACATGTAAATATTTTTATGAAGTTGGTCCAGAAAAATGGTCTCGTTCTCAGCAAAAAGAAGATGGAATTATTCCAAACTTCTATAAAGTTTTTAGGCCACCAGATTTCAAATGGACAAATCTCTTTACAACAACATGCCATTGAATTTGCAGATAAATTTCCAGATGTCTTAAGAGACAAGACACAGTTGCAGAGGTTCCTTGGTTGCTTAAATTATGTGAGTAGCTTTTACCAAGATTGTGCAATTGATAGAAAGGTACTCAACAAGAGGACTGGCAAAAATCCTCCTCCATGGTCAGAAATCCACACCAGAGCAGTACAAAAAATCAAAGCAAAGGTAAAATCTTTGCCCATACTATATATAGCTGATGACGAGGCATATAAAATAGTTGAATCTGATGCCATGATATTGGATGGGGTGGAATTCTGAAGCAAAAAATTGGTGAAGAAGAACAAGTAGTAAAATTTGCCTCAGGGGTTTGGAACCCAACATAACAAAAATACTCTGTTATTGAGAGAGAAGTGAAAGCTGCATGGAATTGCATCAGCAAATTTGCAGTATATCTCATAAACAAACCATTTCTCCTCCGGACAGATGCGTCAGCAATGAAGAAAGTTTTGTCTAAGGATATTAAGAAACCAGAAGAAGCAAAATTTTCCAGATGGAAAGCATTATTTGCAAATTTTGATTTTTCTATTCAGCATATCAAAGGCCAAGAAAATTGTCTTCCCGATTTTCTCAGCAGAGAATATCTTGAAAAAGATAGTGCACAAGTCATGATGATTGTTACTAAATGGGATCAGAATCAGAGATGTGAAGTTTTGAGGACTATTCCAGATAACCAAGATTGGGACACATACAGAAACAGTTGGAGACCTACATGGAAACTATGGAATACAAAAGTCCTTGATGCCAACCTGCAGCCTCATACTGATCTGCAATACTATGTACCTGAAAGAAAGGTATATCCGAAAGGCAGAAAATGGATTCACGATATGATATATGTCAAAGCAAGAGCAGATGCCAGGACGGCAAGGGAGTCCTTAGAATCAAATTTTCATGACATTGGAAGGATTGGACACCATGGAGATAGTAACACAAGAATCTATGAAGCCTATTATTGTATATACCGTACCAGGGATCTATGGATTAACCATCCTCAAGTCCAACCTTGTGCAAGATGGCCTAGGAATGACCCCAAAATAATGTTCCCAGACATGGTCTATGGCTTTTCAGACTACAAGAAACTATGGTGGGATTTCATGAATGTTGATGATAAGTCAGATACCCATTACACAAAGCTGAAATTCAGTACAATGGCAGCTTCCCAGAATAATCTACAATGCGAATGGTTTCAGAATTGGTGGACAGACTACAGAGTCAACAGAACAACCATGGACCTAGTATATCATGAAGGATACCAAAGAAGGCACTGTCAAAAATGCTTTGATTATAACATTGGGGATTGTTATCATCGCATCTATAGCACAGTCAGAGAAATGACGATTAAAGAATGGGACCCTTTTCACATGATAAATTATTCTCTCCAAGAATATATGAAAGATCACTTGGAATGGTATGTCCTCACAAAAGTTCAGCACCAAGTCATATTGGGCAAGCCCATGATAGTCCGAAGGATATATACTAAGGCATGTGATGATCTACTTTACAAAAGGGATAGATTCCCTGATTTGACTGTATTTTGAATATGTACCAATCACAAGGGCTTAATTGTGATCAGTGTTCCCATGGGCTTTACTGTTCAAAATCCTCCACAGTGTAAATATTCTCCTCCAAGTCTTTTCTCGTGGGCTTTTCTTTCAAAAAGTATCCACTGTGTAAATAGTCAGGAGTCTATCTTACTTTAAGTACAAGAATCTACTTTACAGACTATATCACATGCGTTACCCGAAAGCAATTATTTGGTTTGGTCCGAATATTTGTGCGGACGTCGCTTTGATAAAGACTGAAAAAGCAATGATTCCTGAAGTCTTTTTTGTCCAACCAACAATAATGTTTGTCCCCCCCTCTTATGCTATATAAGGAGGGTAAGGCTCATTTGTTGGGCATCGGATTTTAGAGAGTCTAGTGTGTGTGTGTTTAAGTCGAGTGTGCTCCTGCTCTGCATCTGTGGACATCCAGTCCGATCTGCTTGCAACACGAGTAATCACTCAAAGTCCTTAGTTGGTTCGAGAAGCCTGCGTATCAGTGTGCTCGGCACTGGTAAGAACCTAAAGTGGCCGAACCATTAGAAGAGTCAAGTTTTGGGTGTTAAGTCTAATTCGAAGACAGAGCCTATACCTCGCCAGAAGCATCCGGTAGTAACTTGCTCATGATTGAGCTGTGAAAAGTCCGGTAAAAGCGAAATTAGTCTGTTTCTGCATAAGAATCAATCTCTGTAAAATCTCTGTGAGCATTCTGTAAAGATTTTCTCCATTCTAAAATAAGATGAGTATGCTATTTTTTGAGTACTATTGTGCAAATCTATGAGTCCGCTGTGGTAGAAGTATTCTCTGTACTTTCGTCCGAAGTTCGCAGGAAGTTCGCCAAAAGATCGAAGGGACGTCAAGACCGTTTAAGGCGTGGATGCCGTTGTGAAGGTCGCCAGAACGTGAAAGATCTTAGTAGGTTCACCACTGGTTCACCAGGAGTTGGTTATCAGAGAAATATTGAGAGACATAGAGAAAGAGCAAGCTCGTGATAGGAGCCCCTGCTGAAAATTGGTATCAGAGCCAGTAACGTCTGGTTCCAAAGGTTGGTACTCAGATCTATCTTGAACATCCACCGGTAGCAGAGCACCATTGTTGTTTGTTCGTACCTCCTCCGTTTTTTCCTGACCTCCTTGGTGATCCTGCCATCCCTGATTTTTCATATGTATCTCCATCCATGAAAGCACCCATTGTTGATCATTCGCAAGACACATCGAATGTTAGCCCATCATGATAATGGAGAGGACCGATCATTTTTTGAACATCCACTTGATTTTTCATCTATCTTTTCTAGAAACGCAGAGGATGAACATTCTTGCTTCTCATCTACCCCTGTGTGCAATTCATTGAATCATGAGGATGTTGACCAGCAACCTGCATTTTATGATCTTATTTATCATTATCTCTTCACCTCATCATCGAATCATGATGTTGATTCACTCTTTGTCAATCTCTCTAAGCCACTGGTCTACGATGATCCATTTGTCAATGGAGACAAAACCCCCTAGATTGTCGATGCACTTCAACCCTCGTTGATTGTTATGTTAATCCCTCATTGTCTATAGGTCAGTTTCACTTTTGATCAAGATATTGTTAAGACATGCAGGGCTCCTCATCACTCATCAGTATGCATTGAAGATCAATCTAACACTCAAATTTCACTTCCTTCACTCAAAATACACAGTCTCATTGCTCATGCATTGGGGAATCTTACTTAGCAAGCACACATGCACAATGTAAGTGGTCTACCTTTCTCATGTTTTCTTGCATGCAACAGTCAAGAGAATGCATACACTCAATATCTACATGTATTGTATCATAGCACCACGGCTCCACAAAGTGCATGTCATGTGATTTCACTCATCTTTGTTTTGTGGTCGCTTGTAAGCTCAGAGTGTGTCTATTTCCATCGTTATATCTTTCATGCTTGCTGGTTTGTGCAACTGCGATGTTCGCAAACCATGCCTTCACCAACATCGGTCAACCAATGAGTTGGTGGCTGCATTGGAAGTATCACTTCACGTGAGATGACCCATGATCTATTAGATTAGGAGTAAGAGTAGTGTTTTCTTTTAAGCTGTTTTCTTGCATGCATTTTTACTTCTTCCTTTGTGTGTTTGTTTTCTTGCTTGTTTGTTTTCTTACTCGCTCTACTTCCACATCTACTTCTTGCTTTTATTTTTGGTGTGTTTGCTTTCTATTGTCCGCAGGTTAGTTTTTCATGGACCATGTGGGACTCTTGAAATAAGCCAGGTAAAGTACAAGAGGACTTGTACAACTATCAACATTTAGTTCTCTATTGTCTGCTCTCTTATGTAAGAATTTGTTGTCTTCATTCCATGATACATCAATGGAAAATACGTATAGTTCGAAGTGAACCTTGGTAAAAACACAACACTTGCACGCTAACTAGTGTCACCTACTCTAGTCGTTTGTTTTGGGTTAACCCTTATCAGCTCAGTCAAGTAGAGTAAGGTGAGGGAGGAAACCTTAACAGGCACATTAGAAGTATAATAAACTACTTCTCTGTAGGAACAACCTCTTCTTCTATCAATAAGTTGGGATCCCTCTTCTGCCTCTGAAATGAATAAGTGCTATGCATAGTTATGAAAAAATGAAAAAATGAAAAATGAAAAATTTTAAAAAATGAAAAATGAAAAAGGAGAAAGAAGAGAAAGGCTTCCTACACAAAGAAGTGATGCAAGTAACTCCACCGAGGTACTGACTAGGCTCGTTGGCAGCAGAGCCATGCTTGTGTTCCTATCTGACTCTACTGGGGTACTGTCTAGGCCTACTAGCAGTGGAGCAGCACTGGAGATGAAACTAAGACTCTGCAACTATATTGATTTTGCATCAATATACCCCTCAACCCCAATCAAAACAACTGCATTGCCTTTGCATGGAATGTGTGTCAATCGGCTAAGAGCTTGGTAGATGTTACATCTTACAACCAAGCTAATGTGGAAACCAAGACGAATTGAGAACTGAACAATACTTTTGGAGGTGTTAGACTTGATTTTCATGAAGACGGTGCATTCAAAGAGCTAGAGTTCTACAAATGTGTGGCCAAGTGTTGTAGCAGCTACAACCACCCTCCAAAATTTTGTCTTAGCTTATTTTTGGAGCCTCCCTACCAACCTTTCACAACATAATGTCTTGCTTCATCAAGTACACAAGCTTCAGTTTTTTTCTTGCAGAATGACAACCTCTCCATCAGATCTTGTTGCATTCCCCTCAGAGGTCGTTCTTCTGACTTAGTCCAGTTGCAGGTTGAGCAAATCCCTCAAGAAATTTCACAATTCTGGAGGGAAATAAGCTTTCCCTCTAGAAATTGTGATATTCTGTCTGGCAGCATGCTGGGTTCCAAAATTGTGCAAATCTGTCAGCCAAGCTTCACCCAGAAAATTGCACAATTCCTCCTAGCAGGGCTACTCAGCCCAAAAATTATGTAATTATGGGCAACAGTCAACTGACAGTGTAGAAATTGTGCAATCCCTTAGGGCAGCCAACCAAACTCCCTCCTAGAAATGCACATTGTTTTCCTCCCAACTGAGCAGACTATTGCATGTGCAGTTGAGTTGACCGGTTCCTTCTAGGACAGAGAAAAATCGATTTGCATGCACAGGTTGCTTCACCCAAGGCAGCATGCCAAGGCATCCCTTGATTCAGGGATCTACTTTTAGCAGCTAGAGGTTGCAGGCAAAGATCATTTCGGAAACCTCCCGCCAAGTGTCATTATTCCTAGATTTGTGGCATGCACATCACATCTTCAATTTTATAAAAATTCATGAACCAGACTCTATAGAGCTCCTTCGTCACATCAACCTTGCAACTCTGACACCCTACACCGTTTCTAGGATACATCGACACATTTAGCTCAATTGTTTTGGGGTAAGCCCATCTTCAATGTCTTATGTTAAATTTCTGGCTCTTTTTGTGTTTTGCTTCATATGAATGTTTTCTGCTTGATTTCAGTGAGAGCCTGCCGTCATTTTGATACATAATAGCTTCTACTAGCTCCATTTCAGTTTTCATTAACATCTCACTGCTCTCGCATGCATGAAACTGTTTTTCATGAATAATCACTGATTCGGCGAATCGCCTTACCCACATGCATTTTGTTCCATTTTTTGAATATGTCATCCACTGTTTGCAAGCATGATCATTAACATATGCTTACACTCAGTATCACCATGCATTCACATTCGCTTTCAGTTGCCCTTTGGTGGGTCTAGGCAACCTTGGCCCAGACTCTACCTCACCAAGACAACATTGTGCAATCCTGAAAGGGAAGGCTCTTTCTTCCTCTCAGGAAATGCACATTCCTTCCCAGTGACTATCCTCCACTCTTGCATTGCACAATTCTGAGGGACAATGACTGTTGGCCCATAAAATTGCACAATGCAGTCACTGGGCCTGCAGTGATTGCCAGCTGCTATTGTGCATTACATAATTCCAGTAGTCAACAATTAGGCTGGACTATCCATTACATAGTTATAGCAGCCAATCAACCTCCTGACAGCCCGGACTATGCCTTGTACAATCTTGGCAATCAGTCTCCCAACCTCCCCGCGAAAATTGTGCAACCTTCATGATCAGTCAGACAGGTATGTTGCAAGTTAGTTCTCAAGTTCATTTTGGTTTTCGACTAACAGATTGCTTTCCATGAGTGTTTCCATGTCTCTAGGTATCATAGGTGTTCATCTACCTCTCATCAACACAGGTACAATGGTTTCCAGGAGAGCAGAGTCGAAGACACCGTTCAAAGCACACTTGGTGATGTAGTCGATCAAGTGTCTATGAAGTTTCCTACCCATGAAGACATCATGTTGTTCGTAGACAAGGACATCAAGATATGACGACAGCACATAAAAACAAGTAGCACCATGAACAATAGCTGAAGGTAGCATACCAGATGCAACGAATGCAAGAGGATGGTTGTTGACAACACAACGACAGAACAAAGTTGCAAGCTCAAGAAGATCTACTAGTGGTGAAAGAAACTTTGGAGACTCAGGCTACGAGGTGATGACGTGACATGAAGGTCACACAAAGGCAGATAATGGAATAGGGAAGGAGTTTCATGTGCTCAATCAGAAACTCAAGGAAGAACAAGAGTTACACAGACGAGAGAATGAGTTGCAGCAGGAACATGTACAACAGGGGGCACAACATGCACATACGGATGAAACTGCACCCATACAAGTTATAGATTCATCGTAGTAGCTGGCATGAAGCAGACGTGGTGAGTGGTGTTGTTGATCACATCCAAAAGAATTCAGTAGCATGCATGTCATTATGTGCATGCATGCGATCTAACCCATTTGGAACACTCATCAAGGCAAAGACAATAAGCACATCCAATTGGAGTTGAACATGTAGTTGACAATTGATGTATGACCACTAGCACACACTGGAAGATCATCATGGGCACTATGCATTAGTGTGTTTCTGGTTAAATTGCACCCAAGAAGACCATGTCCATGCTAGAAAATGAGTTGGATGGAGGAGCCATACCAATGCACCTAGATGAAACGGAAGCAAGAGTTCGCTTCAGTAGGATGACACCATGGAGTGCATGTACACGATCATGGACGACCAAGCTTGCCATCAGTTTCCCACCATCACCATCACAACCATGTCAAAGAGTTGGTCTCATGACAACAGACCAAGTGTCAGTGATGTATTTCATGGCTTGCTCAAGCCATTTTGTCTCACATGGGCACATGTGCATTGTAATGTAATGTCTTGTCAAGTGGAAGTTCAAGTGTTGATAGTTGGATGTAACAATCATAGAGTAGATGAAGAGTCATGAGGGTAGATGAACTATCACAAAGGGGAATGTCAAGGGTAACCCCACCCTTTGCTGTAAATAGAACCTCATAACTCGTTGTAAAGGCTTTTGGCCAGCTAAGCTTCCAATAGGACTATCTTAGAGAGAGCTTGGATAGTATTGTAACGAGCCTTGGCTTCTCCACTATGCAGAGCTAGTATATCTCTTTGGAGGATCAGCCAATTGTGGTTGTAATGTTGTGCTATCAGAACTAGTAATTAGACATGGATGTATTGTATGATTGGAACTTACACTTTTTAATATAATAAATCCAACACGTTTCATGCATATGTTGTATTGTATTCTATGCTATCTGGTTTACTCTAAATGATATATGTATTTGTTTCTTACACATTCATGTATGGACTACTTATGTAAGTATGTATGAACCTTTCTAAAATGTGTTGTTGGTTTAACCATCACTTTGGATTGCTAGCTAACTTACCTTCCATGTTGTGATGCATCTTTGCGCATGTGTTCCTTTCTTAACTCTATGCTATCACAGGTTTCCAAGGGGCACGCTCATCTCAACCCCCATGTGTTAGAACCTCTCATGCACCTACCTTGGCTTACTGCAACTATCACGCCCTTGCTACCAACAGAGACATCTTACTTGCCTCTATGTGAAATCACGGTCAAGGCATTACTATATGACCCACTACTAGGACTCCTACACCAAACGGTCTGAGGTCTAATTGGGATTTATTACTAGGAAGATGCCCTTACATGTTGGTAGGTCTAGCACCATCAACATAGAGATGTCAGGCATTTCATTAAACATATCATCAACATGTAACCTACAGGTGTAAAAAATAGAATTAAGTGTAGGGATCTCATACTTATCTGAGAATTTCTTTGAACAATTTTTCCCTCATGTCATTTGCTGCATTATCATCTATTATGACATAGATACATTATCCATTTATTTACAAGCAAAAACATACTGAGAACCATATATAGTTTTTTTCATAAAACACACATATAACCAGCATAATAACATTAAAAATACTCATGAAAGTACAACCATATAGTCCACATATAATCCATCAAATTTCTCATAGAAATACAAGCAGAAATAACCTTTCATTAATGATGCAAAAACAAAACCTAGAATGCCACTTCCATCTTCCACCCAACCATAGAATGGTTGAGCCAAATCTCTCTTCATCCATTCACCCCTGTACCATATTCCAAACATGAATATGGGACTCAAACCAAAATATCCAACAAGGGCATACTGAGGCTAAACCACCTCACCCCAACTAATATAAATTAATATTTACTGTAATCCATCCCAGACTACTAGGCCAACACAATGAACACATCATAACAGGCTTTATAGTGATCTCCTCCTGATCACTAGTCCAAACAAACATCGATGCCACCATATTTCTCCACCTACACCACAATCCAAACCCATATAACTAGGCCCTAAACCGAGACACACTCTCCAGGCTTTTCCATATCTCCCAAACCTGGGATTACTAGGCCCAATGGAGAAAAAATCACCTCCTGGCTTTACCATATATCCTGTGATTCACTGCCAAGGATTCCTGGGCCCACCAAGGCAACATAATCCTAGCTTTACCGCAACCCATAGTCTGGCTCAAGGGTCACTAGGCTAGTAGCTTTACCGTGATCCATAGTCTAGTTTAGGACCACTAGGCCATGTGCTCTATCATTCTAAGATCCACCCCACTCAACTTTGAATCCATCCAAGAATCCAGCTCAACCAAAACATTAGAACCCCATCACACCATGGTTATCCGGAAATGGTAAGGCTAGGCTGGAAACACTGTTACATATAGCAAAACCCATGTCACAACAACAAAAGAACCACATGCAATACCATGCATGCCAAATCTAGCAAGGAAAATACACATGCAAATTGATACCTGCAATGAATCATGTTGTAGCTGCTTAATCTTGCCTTTCCCTTCTTGATATTTGCTTCCCCTTGCCTTCTTTTCCTTTCCTGCTTCAATGCAAAAATGCTCCAAGAAAACTCTAAGTGTCAAAGAGTGAGAGAGAGAGAGAGAGTAATGACATATCTCAAAATAACAACTTACAAAAGGTTACCAACTGATCCTCGGAAGCCTTTTATGAATGAGGCATCTATTTTCTTCATTTTCCATTATTTTCCTTCAATTTCCACCTCACATGCAACATGTGACCTTTCACATCCCTTTTCTCCTAATTTCCATTACTTTATAAATAAATGTGCCAAAAATTCCATTTTGCCTTTCCAAAGCCTTAGGCATTCCCTTTGCCAATTTCCTTAGCCATAAACAACTAAATGAACACCCCCAAGATGTCTTTCCCAACAGTCAGCTTGGAATAAGTGTCCCATCAACCATGGTTATTATTTTTTCCTTTATTTACTTTTGTTACGTGGAATTTTCACTAGGTTTGTTACACTCAAATTTTATATTGCCTCGTTTCCATTTATATATCCCATGGTTTTATTTGATCCCATTTGTAGAAAATTTGGCGTACAAATAGGATTTAACATTCTAACAAAATTTAGTGCTTGAATGCTAAATTTTTGTCTTATATCCTATCATGGTTAGCTTGCAAGTGCACATGACAATGGGCCTAAAACACGAGATTAAGATCAAATGGTTCTTAGCCTTGGGCTACTACGGACAATCTAATGGTTACACCACCAATAGTTTCCAAATCTCTCTAGGAAGTCTGATCATAATTGACGACTGAAACATCACTTTGATCCCCCTTAATTCTATTCGACATGTAATGAAGGGGGTTGGGAGTCTACAATTTGTACATAGGAAATTAAACAACCCCCACCTTTTTTCAGTGCACTAATTGATCTTGTGATCCAA
>APFE031577643.1:4582-33117 GCA_000404065.3 Pinus taeda
ACCTCGATCTTGTCTCTATGGAACTCGAATTTACACTTTGACAATGCCTTTGTCAAAATGTCAGCATCTTGCTCCTCTGTCGAAATATACTACAGCAACATGATCCTCTCGACCTGTGAAAAGCCACGAGCAACAAATCTTCCCTTATGTTTCTCCATACTACCATCAACAACTTCTTTTACCTTGTAAAGCAAACGGGAACTCACAACTCACTTGTTCTCTGGTCTCAGAACCACGTCCCAAACACTGTTACGAACTATGGAGTCATACTCCTCCACCATAGCATAAACCCAAATCGGCTGCTGCAATGCTTCCTCAAAGGAAGATGGCTCGGTCTCAACACATACCCCAGGAAGGGCCATGTATCCAGTGTACCTCTCAAGTGACCTCCTCTGTCTGCGCTGAGAATATGGTGCTCCCACATTCTCTCTCGCATCTTCCAACAATCTGTCAGCTTCTCTTGTGCGCTTCCGTCCATCTCTGGAAGACTCTGCTTGAGTGGAATTCTCCACTCCTGGAACCTCTGCATGTGGCTACTCCACATTAGTCTAAGGCTCCTCCTCCTTAGGAGCCAACAGTTCCTCCATAGCCTAAAGTTGGAGCTCCCTCTCAAGGGAAACTCGCATGGCCTTCTGCTCATCAAACTTGAGATCTCTATGGACCACTGTCCTCCGACTGGTAGGCAAGTACACCTGATAGTTGTGAGGTGTATCAATGTACCCCACAAATATCCCCAACCCTATTGTTGGCTCAAGATTCTTCCATGCATCCTTTGCCACATGGAAATATATTGATGAGCCAAAGATCTTAAAGTGGCCCACATCTAGTCTCTTACCGGAGAAAGCTTCCTCTGGTGTCTCCATCCCAAGTATGTGATGCGGGCTTCTATTCTACAAATAGACCATTGTGTTGTATGCCTCAACCCACAAGTGAAGTGATAGGCCTTGGTCATGCAGCATTGCCCGTGATGCCCCTACAATAGTTTTGTTCTTCCTCTCGGCCACCCCATTTTGTTGTGGGTTATGAGGTGTCCTCAACTCTAGTTTAATTATTTCCGCTGCATAGAAGTCCTCAAACTCTCGAGAGACATATTCTCCACCGTTGTTGCTTATCAAGGCCTTGATCTTATTCCCTGACTCTTTCTCGACCAAAGCTTTGAACTCACAAAACTTTATGAAAGTTTGGTCCTTCTTTTGCATGAGATAAATCCAGCATTTACAAGAATAGTCATCAATGAAAATCACATAATATCTTTGCTTCACTGTGGATTCCATCGAGAATGGTCCACACAAATCAGTATGAACTCACTCTAAGATAGCCTATACTCGACTGTCTCGATCATGAAAGGAAGAATTGGTGTACTTTCCCAAGGTACAACCTTTGCATGTGTCAACTTGCTCAAGTTTACCATTGGGAATTCTTGTAGATATATGTTGCATTATCTTCAAAGCCCCATGATGCAAATGGCCCAACCGCCTTGGCCACAACTCGCCAATGTCTAGGTTTTGCACCAATTCTACTTTCGTACTCAATGATGCATAATCATCTACCTCTAGTTTATAGAGATTCTTCACCTGAATCCCTATTCTCTTGGTCTGACCTATGGCTATGTGTCTTAGGAACGCCTTTCCTTTACTGAAGACAACATTGTAGCCTTCGTCCTCCAACATCGTGACCGATACCAAGTTCTTCTTCAGTCCAGGCACATACATCACATATGTCAAGGTGAGAGGAGCTCCATGCTCCCTCTGAAAAGCAACCATTCCCAGTCCTAAAACACCATACCTTTTGTCGTCACCCATCTCTATGCGCATCTTGAGGTCTTTCTCCTCCAAGGCACTAAATAAATTATTGTCACCAGTTATGTGGAATGAGGCTCCACTGTCAAGATACCAGACACAACCCATCATCGATGACACCATGCATGTGATGAGGGTAAAGTCCATTTCGAACTAAGAGGCTAATGCCTCACCTTCTGATCCTTTCGAGGATCCCTTCTTGGACTTCCTCGATGGGCAATTAGTCGCACAATGTCCCATCTTGTGACAATTAAAGCATCTTACTTTAGACATGTCACCCTTCTTCCCTCCATGAGAAGAATTCGATTTGAAATGGGAAGCCTTCCCCTTCCCTTTCCTTGCCTTACTTTCTAAGGCCAGATTTTCTTCATCATCATTCATGGATGAAGAACCATCTCATGTGCTCCTCTTGCATAATATTTGACCATAGTCATTCCCAATCCGGCAGTTTCTCCCTTCTACTCATAGAGTCTTGGGAGTTATTCCAACTCTTTTGAAGGCCAAAGAGAGTGAGGCTCACCATATCATCATCGATAGTAGTTATTCCCACATTGCCAAGCTCATCTCTACAGGTGGTGAGCTTGTTCAGATAAGTAGAAATAGTATCGCCCTTCTCCATCTTGATTCTTCAAAGCTTATCCTTGAGCGCCAATTTCCTGTGGTCTCTACTGTTCTGGTAGAGGTCCTTCAATGTCTTCCACATTGAAAATGGAGTATCCTTCCCCTGGAGACTCGAGACAATATGGTCTCAAACTCCCTCAAGGATGATCTGTCTTGCCTTTTCCACACACTTCTTCCACTCAGCCACTCTTGTGCATTAGTTGAAGCTGGCTTTGGGATTTCTTGATCAATGAATTCCTTCAAGCCATTGTCTTCTAATACAACCTCCATTCTATCTTTCCATGATATGTAATTCGAGCTCCCTTCCAAGGCATACTCGAGTCTCAAGCCATAGAATGCCATTGGCCAACCTTGAAGTATGATATGAATTCGATTTGTACCTGCAACCCCGAACTTCAAACTTCGAATTCTCTTCTTAGTATACTGTTCATAGCTCCGATACCATGTAGAATTTTCTACAAATCTACCTCCCATACCATGTAGAAAATCTGATGTAGGTTAACCCAATAATGCAATATAAATCAAAGTAGAATACTATAACCTACTTATGCTATCAATTTTGCAGAATCTTAAAGATTGAGCTGAACAATATAACCAGAAGAAGAAGAATCAATCGCAATACACATGAAAATAAATTTGGGAAAGCCTGAGCTAAAAACCCCACACTATTGTATTATCATACATGGTGGAAATGCATAGGAATTGTACAAAGCCTTAGCTCTCACAGCTAGCCAGCTCCCAGTATAATCCTCACAGATGCTCACATGAAATCTTGGCTTCTCTCTAGCCTTCCTCTCTTCCCTCCAAGCTCCTATTTCCTTGCGTTGTTCCTTGTGGATGATTCTCTTGTTACCAAGTGGAAGACGTCCTCCAAAACTAAGCAATTCTCAAGGATGATTTCCTTGATTGCATGCATGAGTTTTCTCGATGATAAAACACATGCAACTGATAGTACATTGTCCTTGACATTAATCTCAACTGGGTCTTTCTCAGAATAGACATGCATGAGTTTCTGATGAGGGAATCTTCAGTTAATTGGAATAGCACTAGTTGAGTGCATGCATGCTTCAACTGACTGTTAACTCACTATTCGTTCCTCAAACAGTTTGGAACTAATTTAACTGGACTTAACTCAGTAAATTGAGTTAACTAATTACAACTCAAATATAACTCAATCTTATCTCCTTAATTTAAGGTATAACTCTTGCATGACTTCAAAAAGACTTCTAACTTGAATTTCTCCAAATAGTTAATTTAAAATAAATTAATTAATTATTTCCAGGTAGCCGTTAAGATGAAATTCGATTTTAATTCACAATTTAATTCAAGGAAAAATTAAATTGGAATATTCTTGTTTCCATATTTCAACACTTTGAGCCCATTTGGTACTTGAAAAAATGGCTGCAAACTATTTTCCATTATTTGCACCTTGACTCTTCTTCTTGTTCCTAGAATCTTGGACTCCCAACCACCATAGTCATCATTTTATGGCTTTTCTAATAAACCTTCTACTATGGTGATTCTCTACAAGAGATTGCAGCAACCATACAACTCCCCCTGAACTTGACGCATCAAGCACATCAATGCTGGCATCTGCTACTGTCACAACTAGCCTAGTGGACATCAATGTTATCTTACCTAGCACATACACTCATTCTAATCTGGTTAACATCAATGCCAACACACTTTCTAACTGTATGGAAATACCAACTGCCCAACTTGATCTCCCAACATGATTGTTGACATCAATTCCAACACACTTACTGCCACTAACAAGACATATAATGCCATTTTTCCAACATATCCAACTATATTGAGTTGTCAAAGCAGGCCAACTCTTACACTAGGGAAAGTGGTTTACCAGAGACCAAGTTCAACATAATTTTCCTCACCTTATGGAGGCTTTGCACATAATGGGGACCATTGCTTCCTAAGGGGGGATGACTAATCTAGGTGGATATTGGTGGCCACCCACCTATTGCACCTAGACCTCGAACTGTTTTCATCAATTTCCTCGATTATAACAACATTTACTATTTTTAGCATTTTTTTTAGGTCCTGAACTTTCAGAGCTATTTTGACCCCCTAAACAGTGTTTTTTGAGGTCCGCAATGAGAACTTATCCACAGGAAGGTGTATAGCACAAATCTTGTAGTAATCAGAAATATTTTTCCAATGAGGTATGATACACGCCAAACATATATCATATGTCCAAGTTATGACCCCAAGAATTTGGCTGCCCAACTAACCCCACCAAGGCCCACAAACTCTTCATGTTCCATTTCATGGGGTTATGGTTTTGGTTGTTTAGGGTTTCCCTTTGTTGTTCAATAATAAAAAGGTCCTTGAGCCTAATTGTAACACAGTTGAGAGGCAAGTAGCTGCCACACCTCTTCTCGGAGATAAGCTACCATCAGCGAAGGTAGTTTATTTCCATTATGCGTGTAAGCATCTTTCAGTTCTTTGATAATAATGAAATGGAGATTTATTTTAGTTGCACCTCTATGTTTATGTTTACATCTGTATTTTGTTGTGTTCCTACATAAGTCTGAATCACCAAGAATATATCATCAAGAGAACCCTCCATTAGAGGAAGTTTGCGTTGAGAAATCTAGGGCCGACGAGTTAGGGCTTCTTTAATTGATTTCTCTTAACTTTGATAATTTCTTGTGACATAATTTTAGATTCTTCTTGTTATTGTTTCTTTATCATCAAACAACTACCAAAACATGAATATCATCAAAGACAAATAGATACCAGCTGTAGGCACTCAGCTAGGGAAAAACCTCTATGAAGGGGAAAACCCAGTCAAACTCTTCCTCTAATAGAATCAAATCAAGTCGAGACAAACTAAGACCCTTTGACCTAGACCAAGACCTCTCTCCATCCATTATGTCATCCTTCCAAGAAGATAAGTTCTCTTCTGTTTCATTTCTTCAAAAATCAACATCAAACAATTGTACTAGGGTCTCGAGCCCTTCTGTCATCCTGTATCTTAGGCTCCAAATTTTGGTCATGTAATAACATTAGCAAAATTTGGTCCCGCAACATCTTTATCAAAATTTGGTTCTGCAATTTCTTTAGCAAACTTTGGTCATGCTCTTTCATTGATTTTAATAGATAACCCTTTCCTTTTGTGCCTCTTCAAACCTCCTTTTTCAATAGACATTGCAATATTGAATGATGATAGTTAGGTTAATATCCACAATGGTTGAATGCTCCTTTATATATAGTCTCATGTAAGGTGTATGTGTCCCTTCATGAGGTCGACTAGACTGCTGAGGAGGTCGACTTAATATGAGGAAAGGCTGACTTGATGGAGGAGAAACAAGACCTAATTTTGACATAATTTTTTTTCTTTCTTTGTCATAATGAGCCTAAGGAGGGGCTTTTACATATTGATTTTTATTTTAACTTAGTACAAAAATCCTAGAGCACAAAATGGGTTCTTTGACCTATTGACCAATGACCGTAGGATGAAATCCATGCTTTAATAAGTCAATTTTCTTTTACAATAAAACAATTCTTTCCTTTTGAAAAATACATTACATCATGACTCAATTTCTCAACACTCCCTCTTAACTAGGTAGGTATTAATTATTACATATATACATAGGTACATGGATGAACTCAAAATAATATGTTCTACGAAGAGCCATAACACACGCAGTGCTACAGATTAGATACTTGACCAAGGTATCTAAATGGTTGGGACTAAGGTGTGTTCCAAGTTTTAGCCACTATAGGTACCATAAGGCTTCAGCTCTAACACCAATCTAGGGATTTAGGTATCACATCCAAGGCCGAAGCTCCATAAGACCAATGATACCCTCCCTACTTCGAGATCTAAACATCATCACAGGCCGACTAGATGTCCTCCCAAGCATATTATTGCCCCAAGATGCTTCATCTCTCCCTATCAACTAAATAAGCTAAATTCCAAGCATGCTTCAAAATGATCAACCTTCTTATGGAGAGAGCTTCATGTATGTTAACAACCCCAATTAGTCATAAACTTTCAATATATATATATAGCACAAACCCTCAGGGTCCTCAATCATTTTGATGCTGCTTAGATCATCATCATATTATCCAAACACATATTGTTGGAAGCTTTCTTCTTTAACTTCTTCAGTAACACCAAACTCAATCTCAACAATTCTCAACACAACCAAGTATTTGTTTGCAACTTCATGAATCAAGAACATCCATCTGTAGTGTTAAATCCATCCTTTGATCTCATTTTTTCTTCAAGGTCTTCATTATAGTTGTCACAATATACTCTCCCTCTTAACTGGGGAGAGATACTCTTGCTTTAGTCAAGATTCCTCTTAGCTAGAGGCAAATCCATTAACAAATACATAAGTTATTTATTTTGCATCATCATATCATCAGATAATTTCAATCTTCTGGAACATCATTCCTTCTATCTTCAGATGTTACTAAGGTCATTTATCAATCATTTTTAATGTTATCAGGGTTCTTACATGTCCCTCTTTCCATTATGCTCAACATCACCAATACATCATGATCAAGAATGGGGTAAACACCTTCAACATTTTAAAGATTATGTACCTCCAAAATATTTTAGCAATAAGTACAACAAAGTACAAATAGGAGCATGAAATTAACGTTACCAAAATAGGGTTAGCATGTTATTACAATGGGATCATTTATTAAAATAAGAATTAAAACTTTAGACATCAAACCTAAACCTAGTCAGGCTGATAATAAACAAGGGTTACATCTCTCATACCCTAGACTTCTTATAATCATTTTGCTAGGGTTTTTGTTATAAACCATAGATTCCATCATTAAGGCTAACATCGAAAACATTTTGTATCTAGGGTTTCATTATCAAGCCTTAGAAACTTATAACAATCTTTATTAGGGTTTTTATTGTAAACCCTAGACACAAACATCAAGACTTTAATGATAGACATATAACAACTTGACCAAACTAGGGTTTCAATAAAAAAGAAACACA
The DNA here is from genome assembly GCA_000404065.3 of Pinus taeda. Lineage (NCBI taxonomy): Eukaryota > Viridiplantae > Streptophyta > Pinopsida > Pinales > Pinaceae > Pinus > Pinus taeda. The sequence continues at coordinate 11,990 of APFE031577643.1, forward strand.
TACACCTAAGGTTTCACTCTTAGGATTTTACTAATACAAGGGTTTTTCCATAAACCCTAATTTACCAAACCCTAAAAATATATGGTTTCTTTGTATATCTTAGACATCTACAACAAACCCTAAAACTCTAAGGTTTATTCAAACCCTAAACATCAAGAGACATGAATTTATTAGAAAACCCTAAACATCAAGAGACATGACTTTGTTAACAAACCCTAAGTAGGTTAGGGTTTCAACATACCCTACGCATCAAAAGACTAGGGATTTATAATGAACCCTAAAGGTTAGGATTTTACCAAAGTGAGTAAAAGATAGATAGTACAATAAGGATTGATTTGATCTAAAGATAAATCATACTTATTAACATAAAAATATTTATAGCGCAACCTTAGATATGAAAAAGTTAGTAATATAAAGCAAATTTCAAAAATCATTGTACCTTCTTATTTGCTACAAATTTTCAACTTTTACATACCTTGAGTTGTTCTTGCAACAAATCTTGTAGGGTTCACAAATGAAGTATTGCCTCTGAATATGTTCCCTTTTGTGAGAATATGGAGGCTTCTTCTTGAATAACTCCTTTATAAGATCAACTTTTCTATATGTACTTGCACATTTGTTGACAAGTACTACCAAAAATACACAAGTACAAGAGTATGATTGTAACCTAGGTTTATTGAGATCCAAATCCAAAAATATCAGAACTAGGGTTTTCAATTACCAATTAGGATTTATAAGTATAATTTTGAGTTTATAATTAAAAGAAAAATCAACAATTTGAGGTCCATAAAAACATGTACCAAAAACCTAAAGCCTCTATTAATTTATTCATACAAACAATTATACGTACCTTAAACACAAGGACCACATACCTTAATTCTTCATCATCGCTGGGAACTTCTGCAATGCTTTCTCCTTTCTCCTTGAGACATGGACTTTATTCAATTCTTCTTACTGCTCTGATGCAAGAGGATCCTATCAAGAGGATCTCCTTCTATAAGAATACATGTAGCTTTTCTAGTTAATTAATTTCCTTTCCAATGATGTCTATTGGCCAAGAGAGATAAAATTCATATGCTGTTATGAGAACTTGTAGTGACCCTCTCATTAGGGCTTCTTCAAAAACAATGATATATCCAATAAGTGTGCTCAAACATAAGTATTCCTTTTGCTTTAGAATGACAATTTTTGTAGGTGAGGAGGCTTATATAAGTCTTAAGAACAAAATGTATATATGTTCCCTTGACTGTGAAACATTGAGAAGGATTCAAAATTGGATTCTAACTCATTGTCTAGACTTTAGATATTTATATATATATATATTACAATCATGTTTGAAGCTTACTTTGTGATCCTATTATTTGCTATATATTTATAATATATATATATTTATATTTATATTATTATATATATATATCTTATGATATAGATATATTATAGCATAATAGGGATCACAAAGTTAGCTTCAAACATGATTGTTCAAGCTTGCAATATATATGTATATATATGTTACAAGACTGGAAAGATTTTCCTCAAATGTCTTAGTTTCTATACCACTGTATAAGATAGATACAAGACTGCGAATTTAATCCAAATTGGTGATTGTATATAGGTGATAGACCAATCTTGTAGATTCTTCCTTGGGTCCTTTTCTATGTACAGGTTTTCGGCTCCTTTTCTAGATGATAGAGGCCTCAATTCAAGCCTTCCAAATACACTTATGCTCATATCTTTGAGGGAGTCTCAACTCCTCCTTGTAGCTTCATGATAGGCCTACCTATTAGGCCTACAATGCATCAAACACACTTTGACTTGGTTTATCAACAAGTTATCCTTTCGTTGGCTTCAAGGTTTCACAAGATGTTATGAGATAAATTTGGTCATCCATAAAAGTGCACAGAATACTGAGACTTCAGATCTTCGAGGTGGCATAGAGAGTTCAAAATCCTTTAACAGTGATTTTAGACCTTAGAGAGTATTCCCAGAACTGCGCTTTCTTCTTCAGGATGATTGACCTTCTATAGGCTATTAATATAGCCTCTTAGTCCTTGTGAACAAAGCTTTAATTCTTTCCAAAAACCTTCGCTCTTCATGCACATGACTGCGGCCTTAGTCACTGTGATAAGGGCTTACAAATATGCCTAGAATTGTCTTTTTCTTCCTTCTAAAAGCTTGGTCCTAGAGATATGGCTTCTTATTAATGTCTTGAACCCGTGTATCACTTGCTTGATCTTCTAGCTGCCCTCATGCCAATAAACCAAGCTTTGATACCATGTTGAGAAATCTAGGGAATATTAGTTAGGGCTTATTTAATTAATTTCTCTTAACTTTGATAGTTGTTTGTGACATAATTTTAGATTCTTCTTATTATTATTTCTTTATCATCAAACAACTACCAAAACATGAAGATCATCAAAGACAAATGGACACCATATGTAGGAACTCAGTTAGGGAAAAACCCCTTATGAAGGGAAAATCCAGTCAAACTCTTCCTCTAATAGAATCATATCAAGTTGAGACAAACAAGATCCTCTGACCTAGATCAAGACCTCCCACCATCCTTCAAGTCAACCTTCCAAGCAAATAAGTCATCTCTAGTTCATTTCTTCACAAATCGGAATCAAACAAGTATACTAGGGTCTCGTCCCTCTCTATCAATTTATATCTTAGGCTCCAAAACTTTGGTCCTGTAATAACTTTAGCAAACTTTGGTCTTGCAACATCTTTAGCAAATTTCGATTCTGCATTTTTTTAGCAAACTTCGGTCCTACTCTTTCATTCATTTCAATAGATAGCTCTTTCATTTTGTGCCTCTTCAAACTTCCTTTTTTAATAGATATTGCAGATTGAATGATGATAGTTAGGTTAATCTCCACAATGGATCAAATGCTCCTTTATATATAGTCTCTTGTAAGGTGGATGTGTCCCTTCATGAGGTCGACTTGATGGAGGAGAAACAAGACCTAATTTTAGACATAAAAATATTTTCTTTCTTTGTCATAAGGAGCCAAGAAGGGTCTTTTACATAATGATTTTGATTTTGACTTATTACAAAAATCCTAGAGCACACAATGGGTGCTTTAACCTATTGACCAATGACCTAAGCATGAAATCCATGCTTTAATAAGTCAATTTTCATTTACAATATTTTTTTCTTTTGACAAATACATTACATCATGACTCAATTATGAAGATAGATACTAGGTACATTTCTCAACAGCTTGAGTTTTAAAATGGGTCTCCTAAGGAAAATAATAAAATAATAGTGAACATGATAAAATGTGAATTATGAATTTTCAAAAACAAAGAAAGAAAACTAATTTTTTTTAATCATGATTTTGATTTATATCCTTATAGTTTATTCAAATGTCAAGTGTGGGCACTTGTTGGATGCAAGATTAAATTCTACACCCAACTAGTTCTCACACTTGAAATTCGAGTAAACCTGTAAGGGGATAAGTCAAAAATATGATTTAAAAAATAGTTTCCTTCCTTTCCCTCCAAAAATACTTAACCTTATAGTTTACATCGTCATCTGAAATCTTATTGGTTCTCTTAAAGTTGACTTCAATAGTACATTTTTTTGTCTGTTTTGAGGCCCATTTTTTACCTCAAAGTTGCTTTAATGGATCACTCTCCTTTGGTATATTTGGCAGTTTTCTAAAATTGTTTTTGATAACTCCAGTTCTATTTGCAGTGGATGACTCATCACTAATTTTGGAAAAGGAGGGCACCTTGCCTAATTTATTCCTCTTTGATAACTTTGAAAAACTGGCAGGGAGATGTTTACTTTTGATAAGGGAAAGCTCATTGATTAGTTTGTATGGGAGGTGGGCATTTATTATTGGAGAGATAGATATTTTTGAATTTTTATTTGTGAAGGCAATCTAATTATCTTAAGATAAATCAACCTCTCATGACTTATTTATGGAAATCAAGGTGATTGCATGAGTGGTGCTCTATTTATGGAGAGGTTGACGCACTTTTTGTCATTGTTTAGTGGGAGTTTCAATGATATTTATGGTTGTTATCTAGTGGTTTTGTTATTGTTTTCCTCATTTAAAACAACCACCTAACGACAATAATATTTTTCATGGGTAGGTTACCCACTTTTGGGAAGAGCAAGATGAATGAAATTATTTTCTAGATTTTTTTCATTGAGAAACCAACCCCCCTCTCTTCAATTTTCTCTCTCATTACTACCTGCACTTTGTGTTAGTGCATGCTATTGTATCCAATTTTGTATTTTGTCTTCATAATGCAAACAAACTTTTGGCTAATGCAATGATAGAGTTTGAATATGTAGTTTCTTTGAACCTCTTCAAATTCTATAGTTGAATTGTCTAGTTTTGTGTAATGTTGTGGGTGGCTCAAGTTCCTTTACTTTGAATTTTGGTCACTTATAGCACATATCCATCTCCTTTTGTTGTTCCATATTTTACTATTGTGATTTGGAATATCTCATATTGTTTTATTTGTAAAACCTTCTTGTATCCTTAGTTGATTTCATGCATATCATGGGCAATTATTTTATATGTTGATCATTCATATTAACCATAGATTTTTCTTAGTGATTGACAGTGCATGAATACAAGGGGCCACACTATGACTAGATAAACACTAGTCCAAATAGAGTAATGAGAAATGACCTTAGGCTAATTATTCATAGTTGTTTCTTAGGTTTGCATGTAGCAGAGTTGAGAGGTAACACCTAGGAAGCGTGGTAGTGGGTGGCTTAACAAAGGAGATTCATGTGGTGTTGATGTTGTTCGAGTGAAGCCATCACTATCTCTCTCCTTACTATAGAGATCATCATGATTCCCTTTGCTTCTATATGTTGTATGATTGTTTGGAATTCAAAACACTATTTTATTACATAAACTTCATGTTATACCATTTACAAAAAATAAAATATTCCATCTTGCCTAACATCAACCCAATATAAGTAATGCAAACTTATAGAGTTTGTGATACATGTTACACCACCTCATGTCCAAGAAGGCGATTTTTGCATGGCCTTTAGTGCAAAGGTTTTGTGCTCGCCAATGCCTAAGTCGAGCAGGCTTGGGTTGGATTATTTTTTCCTTTTGTGGTGACTTTAAAACTCTCAAGCACATAGTTAGGGATCAATAAAAAGCCCAATCTCCATTGCAGTGAGTGGATAACATGCTTAAGTGTTTCAATCAATCCACATGTATAAGTGTTTCAATCATTTCATCCAACCCAGAAAATTGCTCTTCTTGGAGGAAAGCAATCTAGTTGTAGCTTGGCATATCTTTTATCGAGTGGATAACATGCATAAGTGTTTCAATCATTTCATCTCACCTAGAAAATTGCTCTTCCTGGGGGAAAGCAATCTAGTTGTAGCTTGGCATATCTTTTATCGAGTGGATAACATGCATAAGTGTTTCAATCAATCCACATGCATAACTGTTTCAATCATTTCATCCAACCCAAAAAATTGATCTTCTTGGAGGAAAGCAATCTAGTTGTAGCTTGGCATATCTTTTATAGTGTGCCTACCTGTAAGGTATTTTGTATATTTGTGATTTTGTTCACAAGCCCATTAATATAATGTTTAAGTCATTAAGTAATTATGTTAATTGAAGGTAGTTAGTTATCACATTAATGACTTGTCATTAAGTTATTTTGAGGGTGGTTCATTACTCATATTGATGACTTATCACTAAGTTAGTTATGAGTTGCTAGTTGATTATGTTAATGACTCATTTAAGTTTAGAATTGTTAACTATCCACATTCATAATTCATCATTAAGTTGAGAGTCTATTCAAAAAATGTTTGTTACATTACTAACAATCACATTAATGACTCATTATTAAACTAGTATTTTTTTAATTATATTCATAACTTATCACTTAGACTAATATGTATTAAAATAGTTTCTCCCTCACTTTGTATCACAATTTTATTATCAATTATATTTATTTGGGATACTTATTTGAAATGAATTCTATACTCATTCCAACTTATATGATAATTATCACCAATTTATTATTAATCATTTAAATTTTGATGTTTATTTATTTAGATAATCATTTGAGATGAATTGTGTATACACCCAACTTACGTAACACTGATTCAAAATATATACATTCCAACTTATGTAACACTGATTTAAAATATATACATTCCAACTTATGTAATACTTTTTTAAAATACTCATTTGAAATAATTTGTGTATGCATTCCAACTTATGTTTGTAAATTCCTTCCACTTTGGTTTTTCTCTCTCTTTATAAATATATGTGAGTGAAACAACCTCCTCTCTCATTGCATCTTGAAATGGTGTCTACAATATAAACCTCCTCTCTTTTTCCATGTATAAAATATAAACCTCCTCTTTTTCGATGTATAAAATATAAACATTCTCTCTTTTTCCATCTCCATATCGTGTACTTCTCTTATATTCTCTTTTCCCATCTCAATTATTATATACTTCTCTTATATTTTTTTATTTCTTGGAATGATATCTAAAAATATAAACATAATATTTATTTTATTTCTATTACCATCATCTCTTTGTACAGTAATATTGTCAATTTAATTATTATTGTATATCATATGTCATCTTTATGTAATGTAATACTGTCCATTTAATTATTATTATATATTATATATCATTGTTACAAATGTCTAAAAATATAAACCTAATATTTCTCATATATATTACCATTATCTCTCTGTAAAATAATATTATTCATTTTAGTAATTTATAAACCTAATAGTTCTTTTATATATTATCATCATCTCTTTGTAAAATAATATTATCGATTTTAATTTAATTATTACTATATGTTATATACCCTAAATATTTTCCATTTTAATTTAATTCTTAATAATTCTAAGCGATATTAAAAAAGTTATAATATACTAACACCTCAATGCTATACTTCATCTTATCATCTGATCTCTTTGTACAGTGGTATTTTTTAATTAATAATATTAGGAGAGTTATAATCATCTTATCATCTGATCTCTTTGTACAGTGGTATTTTTTAATTAATAATATTAGGAGAGTTATAATATCCGAATGCTCCATATTAATGAGTTTTATCTGAAATGTATATTTATTTTACTATGTAGTAAATAAATCAAAACTTTATATCTTATCCCATGAAAGATCTTAGGTAGGTTTAAATTAACATATGGATTAAGGTTAGGTTAAATTACATATGGATTAATTTATAAAAAAAATAAAATAATAATATATATATATAATATATATAGTATATACACACATACAACGTTATGTTCTGTTCTGTTCGAGTGTGTATATATGTATAGTTCGAGTCTCTGTTTTGAAAGAGTTCGAAGGGGGGTTCAAACCTTTGCCAAGTCAAACTACCGTGATAATTAAATAGCCCCAGTGATATATAGAGGTGGTAATTAGATAGTCCAAGACAGTTGGCGGCTCTTTCTGTTTATCCATGCAACTGTAGCTTAGAATTTCTATTGGATTCTCGTGATGCAAAGCACCAATATTGGATTCTTTTGTGATGCATCATGCAAAGCACCAATCTTACCTTTACATACAGATAACCCCAACGATATATATATTATAGAGCTGGTAATTCGATAGTCCAAGACAGTTGGTGGGTCTTTCTGTCTGTGCATATAACTGTAGTCTGTAGCCCAGAAATTCTGTTGGATTCCTTGTGTAGCCCAGAAAGTTCTGTTGGATTCCTTGTGATGCAGAGCACCAACCTTCCCTGTGCATGCTGGTATTTCATATCTATTTGTTTCAATATCAACCCAATTTCCTTATTAGATATAGGTATCAAGCCCTTAACATTGCATTGTCTATGGCATTTGGACGAAGGGATTTGGGCCAATTCTCTGCCTGCTGTTGATTTCATTATCAAGTTATCAACCGAGATTCCTTATTAGATACACATACAAAGCCCTCAACATTATATTGTCTTTTGCATTTAAACGCCAAAGATTTGGGCAACTCTGCCACATATCTTGCATATATGGTAGAATTAACCTTGGCCTATCATGGCAGAAGTATCAAAAAATGAAGTGAATCCTTCAACGAAAACCAGTTTCCTTATTGATATAGATACAAAGCCCTGAACATTACATTGTTTTTGGCATTTAAACCAACAGATTTGGACAAATCAGCCGCAAAGCCCTGAACATTACATTGTTTTTGGCATTTAAACCAACAGATTTGGACAAATCAGCCGCATATCTTGCATTTATGGTAGAATTAACTTTGCAGTATCATGACAGAAGGTATCAAAAAATGAAGTTAATCCTTCAATAGGTAGTATCATGACAGAAGGTATCAAAAAATGAAGTGAATCCTTCAATGAAACTTAAATTAATGAATATAGAAATAATACAAAATTGCGCTTACAGAGATCCAAAAAAATTGATACGTTTTGGAATGCTTTGTGAAGCACTGGAGAAATGAACGAAATTCCTCATTATCTAAACCATTACCTGGAGCATGTAACCAGCTTGGTTGCAGCATTTACAAAAGGAAGCACTCCATGAAATGGAGTCCACTTTAACTAGGGATATTTGCCTCTTTTGAGCTATATCTTGTGCCTCCTGGCCTATGCAAGAGCAGGAGAAGCACCCTTCTTCTTGGACATTTGGTCATGAAGATGATTTGAAATGTCAATTGTCAAACAAAGTTTCATTTGGAGCATTCAGATCAAGAAACCCTGAATTAGTGCTGAAAAAAGCTTTGCTTGGAATGTTCAGAATCCAGATCAAGAAAACCTGTATTAGTACCAAACAAAGCTTTTCGTGGAGTGTTCAGATCAAGAAAACCTGAATCAGTGCCAAACAAAGCTTTTTCTGGAGCATTCAGATCAAGAAAACCTGAACTAGTGCCAAACAAACCTTCAGTTGGAGTATTCAGATCAAGAAAAACTGAATTAGGGCCAAACGGAGCTTTGATTGGAGTGTTTAGATCAAGAAAGCCTGAACAAACAGTATCCTTGGTAGGTATTGCACCATCCTTCTTAGATCCAAATGAGGACTCTGGGGAACAAGGGTACATCAGCTTTCCATGCCTCTGGGCCTTGTCATATTCTGAGCCTAAAACTGAACTACCAGAACATTTGTCAAAATGCTCATGCTCATCACATCTTTGAAAATCATCACATGAGGCATTTGTTTCTGTTTTCTGTCTAGTATCTGAATTAGAGAGCGATGACGAAGATGTGTAAGGCACGTTGTGCTCTTGTCTTGGCTCAAGGCAAAATGTCAACTGCAAAATCCATTCAGAATAATCTTTCAGAAAAAATGAATATCCTTGTCTGCTGTTTGCAAACAAAAGAGTGGGTCAAAAACCCAGATGGGACTACGTACCTGTGATTTCATATTAGCATTGCAATTTTTCAAGTATTGATTTGTTTTACTCATCTTCTCTACCTCCTGACGCAAACACAAAATTTGTTAGCAATAGTTCCTTGGTGCAAAACCAGATAAACAACACGGGAATATTCCAATTTCATTTTGAGAAGAACTATGAATAGATCAAACATAAAAAAATAAGTGAATAAAAATCTCAACCTTTATTAATCTTGCATTTTCTAAGGTCAGTTCAACCACTGTCTCCGTCAACTCCCTATGCTTCTGCGTTGGGCAAAATATCAGATTTTCAGTTTCCTACAAATTTTATCCCTTGCACATGCTTATCTTTGTGAATATAAACACCCAGGTTTGCAAGCACAAACATGTACACCTACAAACATGTACACCTACAAGAACAAAAACATATACAGAGAGAACTAAGCATATCCATGTAGACACTTATCCATGTATACACTGTCACACACAATTATAAGGAGATACACACATAAACCCACTTCTGAAGCAACAACATACACACACATACAATATAAAATATACACATAAACGTACAATATAAAATATATCCATAAACAATGCATGTAGAGAATGTGTGCACATGCACATACTCCAAACAAACTCATATTTACATATACACATACACATAAATACATACCCACAAGGACAATTCCAGGCAACATACAACACACATATGTACAATGTATATGCTGTCATAAACACAGCTATATACAAATTTGTCATATGTCAAGCAACATACAACAAACATATGTACAATGTATTATGCTGTCTCATAAACACAGATATATACAAATTTGTCATATGGCACATACAGTACAGATATCTACAAGTATACAGAGTTACAAACAGAGGTGCAACACACATATGTACATGTATATGCTGCCATAAACACAGATATATACAAATTTGTCATATGGCACATACAGTACATATCTACATGTCTACAGAGTTACAAACAGAGGTACGACACATATGTACATGTATATGCTGCCATACACACAAATATATACAAATTTGTCATATGGCACATACAGTACACATATCTACATGTATAGAGAATCACAGACAGAGTTATATACACAAATATGTATATCCATGTATAGACAAAGATACATATACACAACATAAGGGCAGTGGCATGTATACAGCGTCACAAACAGAGGCACACACAAATATGTATATACATCTATAGACAAAGATACATATACACAGCATAAGGGCAGTGGCAGACCAACTACACGCATATAAGTATGAATTCAGTCTTTGTGACTCAGGGATATCTAAATAGTCCAAATAACCTTTCTACTAAGAAGTGGACATTAAAAGCTCAATAGTCCGCCTCTGCATGCCTTGAAAATAAGGCAGATCCTATAACTATGAATTCAGTCTTTGTGACTCAGGGATATCTATATCGTCAAATAACTTTTCTCCTAAGAAGTGGGCATAGTAAACATTAAAAGCTCACTAGCCTGTCTCTGCATGCCCGGAAAATAAGGCAGATCCTACCCAGGACAGTGGCAGAAAAGCAAACAATATACATAAGCAAACAATATAAGAACCACATACAACGATGTATATACAGAGATACAAAGATACATATACGGAGTGGCAATGCCGCACACATACAATGCATGCCTATATGTATCTATACTGCATGCCGGTAAAATAAGGCAGATCCTACCCAGGACAGTGGCAGAAAAGCAAACAATATACATAAGCAAACAATATAAGAACCACATACAACGATGTATATACAGAGATACAAAGATACATATACGGAGTGGCAATGCCGCACACATACAATGCATGCCTATATGTATCTATACAACATGCTAATGGGTATAGACACACTTCCAAAATATATATATATATATATATATATATATATATAAATCAAAGGACAACAAAGCAGGTTGAGAGGTGTGAAAACCTTTTTCTTGGGCGCTTTTTTCCTGGGCTGATTCTTCGCTTTTACATTCTGTATTTCATGGAAGAAAAACTCAGAGTCATCTCAGAATTTTCAAAATTCAAAGCACCCATCAATTTAGAGCAAAACCCACAACCTCCTATGGCTGATAACAGGGACCCACATTCGAATTGACAGATAAAAGACCACTTACCTTTGCGTTGGGACAAGAGATGGGTTGCAGGCCATGTTCAAGCTCATAACCATTTTCTCTGGCAGAGATATAAAGTGGGCTGTCGTCTCTCCCATGGAGCAATTTGGAGTTATGGGTGGCGCTGCTCTTGTCTCTCTGAAGGGTGGATCGCCTGCGCTTTGACCCCCATTGAAGAAACAATCTCCAGTAATGGCGGAAGTAGGTTATAGTGCCTGCAACTTCAATTTCATCTGCTGTAAACTCGGAATCCTCAGAAATCCCAATCCTACTGCGCTTCATGTCTTCAAAATCCCTTCTGCTTCTGCTGCTACCAGTCTTCAAAATCTCTTCTAAAAAGAAAAATAAAGCAGTTGGATGAATGGATTACTTCTAGGATTAGTATTCTTGCTGGTATGGTTTGCAGTTGTGATTAATTGTCGCCACCATCATCCTTTTCATGAGAGACTGGAATGGGGAGAATGTAGTGTGCAATGGTCTGCTCTATTTGTCCATTGAGAGGTATGTGCCATCAATCCACCTGGCTGTCCACCTTGCTTGCTAGGTATTAAATGTCGGAGTTTCTAGGGTTGTTATGGGGTCCGCCTTCGAGCCCAACGAGACTAACCACCCTGAACTTTTTCAAAGATGAAGTTGTCCATATTGTGATGACGGAGACTTAAGTTATATATACATTCATTCGTATGTAAATTTACGTTGATAAAAAATATTACATTCATACTGTATATAAAAGTTATTATATTATAATTTTACTAAATTAGTGTATGAGATAATGTGTATAATAATATATATAATATAGGTGGTTAAATATAAAAATATAATATATTTTTATAAATTTTAATTATAAAATTATTTAAGATAAAGTATGTATATTTTTTTTCTCGATGAGATGGTAACAAAGATCGAAAGGGGATTTTGGGTGAGTTCACCACTGTGCTGAAAGGATGGACATTAATGGTTGGGAGCGTGGCTCGCTCCATGCATGCATAGACATGTGAGGTACACATATGGCTTTTAATTCACAATGTGGAGAGGAGGTGGGTCGTTTGAAGGCATTTGTGGGAGATATTTGTATGTACCTGAGTGGGGGTGAGGTGTTGAAGTTGTTGCTGCAGGACAAAAAGTTTGTCATTGTTTATAACTAGGGAAAGTCTGGTCAGAGTGTTGATAATTTGGTTCGAGTAACAGGTTATCGCAAGATGGAGGGGCCAACTTGGGGCTGCGTGACTCAACCTAGTCGTGTGGGTGTAAGAACAACGATGGAGTGACAAGGACTATTAGTGTTGTAGAGGTGGTGAACCTCTCGTCGTTCTTCCTACCATTTGACTCTTCGTCGTATTGTTCACGGTGTTTCTTGTCAACTTTACTCTTGCATGTCATTTGGTTTGAATTTGTGTGTCGTTGGTCTGGTCCTCATTGAGTCATATTTTTTGTTATCCTCTCTTTCGTTGGTCAATTGGTTTGAGACTATGAGATTTAGATATGAAGATTTGGTTAACTCCAAGTCGAGATATCTTTTTGTCAAAAATTCAGTACCTTGCTTAATAGTTGGCGTTGTAGTGTCATGTTCAATATTATCATGTGCGTTCTTACTGGTCTGGGTGATTGTTATACCCAAGGAGGCTCCAACCTTGGTGAGTTATTCTCCTGGGTCAAGGTGTGGTTATGGTTCAATGCTTTGAGTGTTGAAGGTCATAACTCTATTTTTTATCATCCTCAATGTACGTTTGGTAATCGTTGGTTTGCTCTTGTATTGGACTCACGCCTTAACCCTGAAGTCGGTGGGCTATGTTTTGGTAAAGAATTTGGTAAAACTTGGTGCAATTCTTCTTCCTTCATCTACGTGTTACATTGTGAGCACTCCAAAAGCGTGCCACTCCTACGTGTCATGCCATCTAAACAACATATGCACAATAGGAGAGGAGGTGGAGGTAGGAGCTCTCAAGCACCGAACATGGCACAATTACATGCACATGAAGAAATTAGGGCATTTTTCACAGTTTTTCCCCTGAGACACTTCATTATGGAATCTGGAATCCATCGTGGATGCTAAGCGACAAGCCTTCTCTGATTCTAATATCTTGGAAGAGGTCTCTAGTTGGGTTCCTAACCCTAGCCACACTAGGGGATGAAGGAAATAATATCATAATTCTATTGTATTGCACTCACAAATGAAGAAATTGCTTGACATGGTATTAAAAGATAAACAGGTGGAAAGATACAATCTATTTTCCTCTTTGGAAGACATCAAGGGACCTCTGAGGAACCAATGTTTCTTCATGGATAGATTGGATGCAATATTGGCTCACTGGAAGGCCTCCTTAATTGTGATTTTGATACTCCCACTCCCGCTAGTTGTAGTGCAAATGATCTGTAAACTGTCATGGATATTCCACTGGACAGTTGGTCACAACATATATGATAATATTATATTAAAAATATGAGATTCTACACTATTACAGTTTTATTTACTTTCTAGATCTGTAAAATTAACTGTAATTAGTGCATGCATGTAAAATTAAATCAAGCATAAAAGTACAGAATGACAAAATAGGCTCACACACACATAATACACAAGATATGCTCTCTAGGAAACCCTTTCGGGAGAAAACCTAGATGGAAGGTGAGGTCACTTCGCTCTCTTTCTCTGTCTAGAAATATGGCTGCAGATACAAAGAAGTGATGTATGTGGCCTGTGGGCTGCTACAGTGCACAGATCCTCTCTATGTGCTCTACCTCCTATCTCTATTCAATTATGGAACAAAATGCTCTCGAAAGAATGGAACACCTCTTCCTCCTGGTGGCTAGATTATAACAAAGCCCGCTAGCCTACTAGTGGTTAAGTTTGACTACATCAACTCTTAACTAGAGTTACAAAATAGACTCTTCTAGAGTCTTTTACATCGCAAACATGTGGCTAGCCCATTTTCCATGAATAATGGGGGCTGGCACGGCATCCTCCCGAACTATAGGTGTGAAAACAGGAAGGTCAACTTCTAAGTGGCATAACTTTTGCATACGGAATCCGATTGAAGCGTTTTTTGCGTTGTTGGAAATATATCCATGTGCAGAAAAACATGAAAAGGTGCTACACTTATGTAGAAAAGTTTTATCCCCCAAAAAAATTGTTTGATGCCTCAAAACGCTCCCGGAAGGTTTGAAACCTCGTTTCGCCAAACTAGGTCCGGCCGGTAAAAACGGTCCCGTGAGCCGATTCCTCCACTTTTTCCACTCCAAATGCATCAAGATGGATGAAAAACAATATAATGATCCAATTCAGATCACACCTCCCCATTTTAGTATCCTTTTGGTCCCCAAAAGATTTTATGGAATGAGGTGAGGAAATTTTTCCTCCACCTTCTCTCTGGTGTACCATCTAGCTTTGCCTGGAAGTTGTCCCTTCAACCCAATTTGCCAATGGTCTTGTTGCCCTTTTCTTGTAGTTCTGGACCTCTTTTGCAAAACTGTATCTTCTCTCAACTCTTCCTGAGTGTCTGGTGCCAAATCCTCTACAAAAGGTAGGACTTGTTCCTCTTCCTGACCTAGCATGGAAGGCTCATAGAGTTTCAAATTCTTTACATTTACAACTGAGTAAATCCATATATATGGTGGTAAACTAAGTCAATAAGCATTATAACCCACCTTTTCTAGTATCTCAAAGGGACCATACCTTAGAGCCTTGATTTTCTTACCAGCCCCCTATAGCCTCTACTTGTTCAATTGTAGCCATACTTTGTCTCCCACCTTGAATGATTTCTTTGTTTTGTGCTGATCATGTCTGGCCTTATGCCTGCGAATTCTGCAGTGTTTCCTGTACCTGTAGATGGATCTACTTGATCTTATCTATAAATGTTTCATCCCTCAAAACATCTCATGTAAGGTCTTCCTTCACTCCTCCTTGCTTCCCATATGCAATATCCAAAAGTGAAGGTCGCAAATATCCAAAACAAGTTCCAAATGGGGACTTTCCTGTAGAAGTGTGGACCGCTCTGTTATAAGAGTGTTGTATATATACCAGATTTTCATCCCAGGTCTTCTGATGCTTCTAGTTGTAACCCCTCAGAAGCTGCACCAAAGTCCTGTTGCTACTTCTATCTACCCATCTATCTGTGGATGGAATGTTGTAGATCTCTTCAACTTTGTGTCCATATTCTCCCACAATGTAGTCTATAATGAATTGAGAAATATTGTATCCTTGTCTGATATGATGCTTCTTGGTATCCCAAAGTTTACCCAAACCTGTCCAAAGAACAATTTTGTTGCTTCTTGTCCGATGATGGTCTTTTTATAGGGTATTAGAACACACATCTTGCTAAACCTGTCAACTACCACGAATAGCTAGTCATGTCCCTTTCTGGTTATTGGTAAACCTCCCACAAAGTCCATGGAAATGCTTTCCTAAGGACGAGTAGGTACAAGTAAGGAATAATACAGACCTTGTTTCCTGTTGCTAGGCTTGCTGGTACAACAAAGCATGCATCCTCTTATGAACCTAGCTACTTGTTCTTGCATCTTGGGCCAATATACATACCTCTACAAGTTAGCCACAATCTTCCCTACACCAAAGTGCCCTGCAACCTTAGAGGTGTGAGCCTCTCTAATCAACTACAAATGCTCACCTTTAGGAAAACATAGCTTATCCAACCTATAAAGTAACCCATCCTGGAGATGGTAGTCAACGGTGTTGTCGCCATCGTGCACATGACTCTGACTCTGCAACTGTTCATACACCTCCTTGAAGTCCTCATCTTCTGAATATGCCTCTTTGTATGCATCATGGGTGAATGGCTCCATGTGCATAAGAGTCCCCAAAGATGTAATCTTTGATGTGGGTGGCATTAAAATCATATTGACCAACTTGTTTGTGTTTCCCTTCTTATACTTGATCATCAAATGAAATTGTTGTGAAAACCCCATCCACTTGTAATGCTTGGTCTGTTGTAGCTTGTTCTAGGCCTGCAGGTACTGTAACGGCTGGTGATTTGTGTGGATTATTGTCTCCTTTCCCATCAGATAATGCTTCCAGTTCTGCTGCCCACGGGGCTTTGTATTGACGGTGAATGGGTGTGCTATTAAGGCACTCCTTGTGATAGGTCACTGGTTCAAATCCCCCGTGGGTACTTAGGTTAGTCTTAACGTAGAAAAAAAAATGCTTCCAGTTCTGCACATCTTGCACCATGGCATAGAGATTCTTATCGTAGGTAGGGTAGTTAAGAACCGCCCCATGAAATACTTCAGAATGGTAGCAAATGAGCCTTCTTCCTTGCATTAAGACAACTCCCATATCATACCCACTCACATATGTCTCCACTTTAAAGGGTCGTTGCAAGTTTGGTAATGTTGGAACTGGTGCTTCACTGATCTTCTTATTTAACTCATTGAAATCCTTTTGTTGCCATTTTCCCCACTAGAAACTCTTGCCACTTGTTGTTATGGCGTGGAGCAGTGCTGCTACCGCTGAAAACAAAGCTATGAATTTCCTCAGGTACTGTGCCGCTACAATGAAACTCCTAACCTTAGTAACATTAATAGGCATTGACCATTTCATGATGGCCTCCATCTTGGAAGGATCTATCTTCAATTCTCCTCCATCGATCACATATCCCAAATACACCAAGGACTACTGCGAAAACTTGCACTTCTTGAGATTTGCTAGCATTTGGTGCTTCTTCAATGTTTCCAGCACCTGTGTCAAATGTGAAATACGCTCCTACTAGGTAGCACTATATACTAGTACATCATCCAAATAGACAATAACAAATGAATCTATAAAAGGGCGTAGTACATCATTCAATAATCTCATAAATTTAGCTGGTGCATTACATAGGCCAAAAGGCATAACTAACCACTCATACAAACCTTGCCTGGTTTTGAAGGCGGTCTTCCATGTATCTTCTTCTTTGACTCGAACCTGGTGATATCTAGACATCAATTCCAGCTTGGTGAAATACTTTGATTGTTGCAACTGATCTAGCAGATCGTATATCCTGGGCATGGGGTATCTGTTCTTGAGCGTGATTTTATTCAACTCCCTATAATCTATACACATCCTCCAAGTCCCATCCTTCTTCGACACAATGATGATGGGTGACCCACATGGTGATGTACTCGGTCGAAGGACACCCTGTTCCAATAGCAGCTGCAATTGTTTCTTCACCCCACTTGCATCTATAATAGATTGCCTATAAAACCCAATATTTGGCAATGGGGAGTCTGGAAATAGCTGGATCTCATGCTCCACTTCTCTCTTAAGGGTAGCCCTTTAGGCTCTCAGAACACATCCTTGTATGTCTGTAACAAATCCTCCAATATATTTTTTTGTTTCTTAGTACACCCCTCTAGGGATGCCTTGCCTCTTATTGACTCCTCTACAAACTGATTTTCCCTTAAAAACAATAAAACATACTTCTTGCTTGAACTGATCAATTTCTTAGCCTAGTTGGCATTTACGAGTGAAATTTTTGACTTGCTTTTGTGCGTGTTGATGATGAACGATTTTACATCCTTGATGAGTTGATACTGGTTAGCTCTCCTTATGAATATTACATCATGCATGTACATGTATGGACTCCCAAACACAACTCCAAATACATAAAGGGGAACCACATCTAGATCTACTTCATCAATAAAATCAACACTGATAGAAAATCTAATTTTGCACTATTTTGTTACCTTCAGCTTTGTATCCTTATGTACCGATCCAGTTGGATATGGGTTTGGATGATCACAAACTTCCAGCCCCAACTTCTTGACCAGATCTGCTGCAATGAGATTTGCTTGCAATCCCGAGTCAAACAGAGCATCAACCTTCATCTTCTCGACCTGTATCTTTACATGGAAGAGTTTGGTCATTTCTTTCTCTTGTTGTTGTTGAAGGCTACTTAGATTCACCTCCTTCTATACTGATGTACAGATGATCTTGTCATCCACGTCTGAGTTGCTTTCAACTTGGTTTCTCAAATAAGTGGTCATGAGATTCTTCTTCTTATTATCTTTCTTCTTGTTCTTCAGGTTTAGCTTTGGATGTAACTTCTAGCACTTCTCCTTTGTATGGCCATCAATGTTGCAATGATTGCTAGGATATTTGCACTAGTGTGTTGTGGTTGCCATCTTTTTATCTTAATTTCCCCCTTTTTTCTTCTTCTTCCCCTCCTTAGAAGCGTCTTGTTTCTCCTTTTGCTTCGATCCACTTGATTGCGCTCTTTTCAGGCCTATGTTCTCCAGGTACTGTGCTTGTACACAAGTCTCATCCACCATTTTGGGCTTGAACAACATCAGTTTCTCACGTAGATGGCGGTGCATACCCCCCAAATACTTGAGGAGTACATATGGGTTCTTTTGAGAGATGCCCAACATTATAGCCATCTTTCTGAATTTTGTGGTGTACTCCTGCACGCATTGGCCCAACTTTTCCCTGAAGTAATGCCACTGGATCCACTGGTTTTCCATGTACCCAATGGGATACAACTATGACTTAATGAGGGTTGATAAATCCTCCCACTTCGTCACTGGAGATTCTCCCTCCAACCTCAGGGTTTCTATGTGGCTCTCCCACCAAGTCAGTGCATGGCCCTCCAATTTCAGCTGCATGAATGAGATCTTCTGCCCTTCCTCGATCTGATGGACATTGAAATAAAATTCTAGTTGCTGCAACCAATGGTTCAACTTCATAGCGTCGATCTCGCCATGGTATGGCTTGATCAACTTTTGCTTCCACTTTAAATAGGGATTGGTTCATGACACCCAGACTAGGTTGATCTTTTCTAGGTTCTTTATTCGGTTGGTTATCCGTATCTTCCCAATCTCCTGATCCCCCTTCTGATTTGTCCTCTGCATTCGAATCCCCTTCTTCTCCAAATATCCCCAATTTATTGCTTAAGGTCGCCATGAGGAGGTTTTCATTGCGGTTTATATCTGCGACTTGTTCTTCGAGCCGTGAAAACCTCACCTTTGTTGGATCACGAGGTTCGTTTACAGATTCGTTGCCCATGATTAGGGTTTTGCAATTTTCATCCTCGCCGATCTAAATCCCTGCAATCTCCATAAAATACCGAAAGAAACCTAGCTCTAATACCAAATGATCTGTAAACTGCCATGGATATTCCACTGGATAGTTCGTCACAACAAATCTAATAATATTATATTTAAAATAAGATTCTACACTATTATAGTTTTATTTACTTTCTAGATTTGTAAAATTAATTGTAATTAGTGCATGCATGTAAAACTAAATCAAGCAGAAAAGTAGAGAATGAAAAAATAGGCTCACACACACATAATACATACGATATGCTATTTGGGAAACCCTTTCGGGAGAAAACACAGCTGGAAGGTGAGGCCGCTTCGCTCTCTTTCTCTGTCTGGAATATAGTTGTAGATACAAAGAAGTGATATTTGTGGCCCGTGGGCAGCTATAGTGCACAAATCCTCTCTATGTGCTCTACCTCCTATCTCTCCTGGCTCTATTTGCTCAACTATGGAACAAAATGCTCTCGAAAGAATGGAATTCCTCTTCCTCCTAGTGGCCTGGTTATAACACATCCCGACAACCTACTAGTGGTTAATTTTGACTACATCAACGCTTAACTAGAGTTACAAAATAGACTCTTATAGAGTCTTTTACATCACAAACACATGGCTAACCCCTTTTCCATGAATAATGGAGGTTGCCGCGGCATCCTCACGAACTATAGGTGTGAAAACAAGGTCAACTTCTTAGTGGCATAAATTTTGCATATGGACTTCGATTGACGTTATTTTTGCGTCGTTGGAAAGATCTGTGTGTGTAGAATAATATGTAAAGATGTGGAATTCTAGTTGCAAATTTTTACCCCCAAAAAATGTTGTTTGATGCCTCAAAACACTCCTGAAAGGTTTTGAATCCTATTTCGCCAAACTGCGTCCCACCGGTAAAAACGGTACCGTGAGCTGATTCCTCCACTTTTTCCACTCCAAATGCATCGATATGGATGAAAAATAATATAATGATCCAATTCAGATCAGCAAAGGAACCAACACTTGTTTCTTCATCAGAATCTTAATAGTATGAATGTTTGATAGTTGTTTTCATATTTTGTTATGTTTTGGACTATCAGGATATAACCATAATGTCTATTTTTGTGTTTTGAGTCTAAATGTAAAGAGTAGGTGGGTAAAACCCTTGGTCTATTTTGATGCAAAATGAAAAACCTATGAAATACCAAGAGTAAACGTTGCAATGCTGGATATTGTACTTTGTTTTTGAAGACATTATGAGGTAATGAAAATTTTTGTTTACAAAAAAAATCATGTAAACTTTTATGATTTTTAATAATAAAATTAGAGTAGACAGTAACAGGGCGTTTTGTTAAAACACTCCGAGGTGTAAAGTTCACCAGTTCGAAATTTGAACCATTATAAGGGTTGGTGTGGCCTAGGTCAGGTGTGATCTCCAGGTGATTTTGCCAGCTTACATACCCCTAGGTCGCAACTACTAAAATATAAAATACTTATTTGATAATATTTTAAAAATCTCACTTGAATATTTTACCACTACAATAAATTTTAATAACAAAGTGTTAATCCTTTTCTTAGCATCTACATCATAACAATACATTATCATTGAAATAAAAGATTAATAATCCAAGTAGCCTGCTTAACATT